>JARYGA010000838.1:0-102591 GCA_030545235.1 Helianthus tuberosus
GATTGGAGTTTGTGAAAAAGGCGGATGGTATCTTTGTAATTCAGAAAAAATATGCGAAAGAGGTTCTTAAAAGGTTCAAAATGGAAGCATGCAATTATGTTCCTACTCCTATGAATGTGCATGAAAAATTTCAGTTGGATGATGGCAGTAGTTTGGTAGATGAGAAGCAGTTTAGGAGCTTAATTGGTGGGTTAATTTATTTAACTCACTCCAAGCCGGATATAGCTTTTGCAGTGGGAGTTATCTCTAGGTTCATGCACAATCCAACATGAGTTCATCTTGGCGTCGCAAAGAAGATTCTTAGATACATTGCTAGTCCTCTTAATTACGGAATATGGTATCGTAAAAGTGTTTTTGGTTATCTGTTTTCAACTGGTACAGTGGCTATTTCGTGGGCTTGAAGAAACAACCAGTGGTAGCCTTGTCTACGTGTGAGGCTGGGTACATTGCTGCAAATTATGCAGCCTGTCAGGGGGTGTGGCTGAAAAAGATGTTAGCTGAGCTGGGATATGATCAAAAGGGTGGAACAGTGTTGTCGTGTGATAACAAGTCAGCAACTTTTCTTTCAAAGAATCAAGGGTTTCACAGTCGAAGCAAACACATTGAGCTGAGGTTTCATTATATAAGGAGTTTGGTTGAAGAAGGGAGGATTAAGCTTAAGTACTGCTCAACTGAAGAACAAGTGGTAGATGTCTTCATGAAAGCACTTGGCAAGGAGCAGCTGTACTATCCTCGTTCAAGGCTTGGAGTGATGGAGCTTTGAATTCAGTGGGGATATTGGCAGAATTCAAATATGCACGTGGTTTTTTATTTTGTGGTTATCAAGTTAGTAAAGTATGGAGTCATGGGTCTTTGTTTTAACCATTGGTTTATGTGATAAGTTGTTAGTAGTTCCTTCTTTTTAGGTAATGGTTGATTGAGTCGTATAGGTCATGGGTAGGCGGTTTCTTTTTAGTCTTGTTCTATTTAAACGTTTTATCAAGTTACTAAAGTTAAGCTTTTCAGTCTCTTGTTTATTGTTGTGAGAATTAGCCTAATAAACCAACATAACTAAGAATAGAACTTTGATAAGGAAACGACAACTTTTATAACTGCCAACGTACATAAAAAAAGTGTATAATTGGGGTAAATCTACATATTGTTGGTATTATTCTTTACTTTAACCAAGTTTGAGAATATTAGTTACTTTGACTGAATTCAATATTTTTGTTACAGTTTCGAGTTAATCTAAACTAAAAGTTATAGTGTCAATTACCATTGTCGAACTTAATATTTTGGTTACTATAGCGGACTATAAATAAATATTGTTTTGTAATGTTTGGAAAAAGCTTTTGATATATAATTATAAAAACTTCTCCAATTCAAATGTATTTGAATGTTTGATACAACATATCAAGCTTTTTTCGGTTACGCTTTGTGTGATACGCAGCAGATTTAAATTATGTCACGTGTCACAACAAATTGTTACGCTTAAATTTTTTTGAATTATTTAAGATAACTTGTCATTGCCTTATCAAATGATGCAATCCAATTTCGATTAAAGTTAATATCCCATGTTCTGAAGATTAACTTTCAACAAATTAGCAACCCATTAAGAGGTTTGATTTGAGATTCCATATGGATCTGATTTGGTTGATTCTCATTCCGTCTATTGATTATTTACTATTGTTATGTGTGTGGATGTACGTGAGTTATGATGTTAGTTGAGTTTGTTATCTATTATGGTTATTGTTTTTTATTTATCATTTATCATTAAGTTCAATATAAGTTGTTATTATATATCTAGTATTCACTTTTAATACTAAGATAAACATATATGTGTGTTGTTTTCAAGAAAGAATGTCACACCCTGTCTGGTGGGCCCCTGGGTATGTGACATATTGATATTGTTTACTTATGCATTGGATATATAAAGTCTTAGATGAAATAACTTAGAGTACAACTTAAACTAATATATTACCTTAACTGGAATAATCACGACAAATAAATGTTAGTGTTTGATATTGAAACGTCTTAAACCCATGGACCTTAGATGTTGAGTTTACACTACGGAAAATAGCTTATAAAAGTAACTTTCATTCATTCACGTCAAAGATTCAAAAGTCTTTACAATTCAAATAAAAATAAAACCATTGTCTCAAACATAAAAGCAATAATTAAAATAGGATCACAGTCACTAGAAGGGAGCTTTCGCCACGAGCCATCCTCAACCCTACCAATAAACCTGATGTGCATACTAAAAGTCAGCTACGATGAATGGTTCTAGTTTAAATCAGGTAACTATAACCTTTATCATGCATTAAACACAATAAACATTTATAACGCATTTATTGTACCTAACAGTCATTAACACATTACTATGAACTATGTATACATTCTATGATATGGCCACCGGCAAGCAACAAATGCACTGCCACTATGATACGGCCTCGTAAGTCACCTCTTATCATACAGCCCCGTAGGTAAATGTCTATCATGTGGCTTTGTAAGAAACTGTGTGTACTGCGCAATATGCATAATATAACACTTTACATTTATTATTATAGCAATTTAGCACTTTAAAAGTGTATACTATTTTTTAGCAAACTTTGTTATAAATTAGCGTATTAAAAAGAAAATATAATTACTTTGCTTTGAAAACTGTAGTAAGTATGCACACTGCACTATAACCACCATATATACTGAGGGGTATTGAAACTCACCTATACGTGCAATTAGGAATACTATAATTGGTGTTGATGCCCTTCCTGAACCCCGAACAGTCAAGTTAAGTCTGAACAAGGTTCACATACTTTTAATCAGAAGCGCTTACTATGCCAAGCATATACTTTATGTTGAGCGCATGCTTTACCCAAGTGTAAACTATCATTCAAAGTGCACACTTTGGAATAGGGATGAGCAAGTGGTGTCAAATACCGATCCCATCCCGATCCCGATAATACCATACCGAAGCGGTTTCGGTATCCACTTTTAGGTTTTTTCGGTATCGGTACGGTATGGTATCGGTATAATACCGAATTTTACCCTCAAAATACCGACACCGTACCGATACCGTACCGAACCGACGTATTTCGGTATCGGTATCGGTACCTAGTTTTCACAAAATTCAGGATCGGGATTTGTCGGTATCGGGACGGTATGGTATCGAGATCGGGATTTGCCCATCCCTACTTTGGAAGTATGTTCTCAAGCAATCTTGAGCACTAACTTTAGGTAGAGCACATACTATACTCAAGAGTACACTTGTCAGTGGAGTATATACTATACTCAAGCGCACACTTAACAGTGGAGCACGTGCTATACTCAAGAACACACTTATTAGTGAAGCGCGTACTTACCAGTTGTTAATGATACACCCTAGATCTTGGATGTTGATGGCGGCTGTGATATCTGATCCTGAAATGAATTAACATATAGACTTAATTGACCCATGCACCCCGAAATACCACCCCATGCATGAAATGTCAAGCTTTAGTTGGCTTTCATTCATCAAACCGAACTCAACCTTTATACATGGAAAATTGGGTATAAAATGGGTTTAACCCTTACCTTTGAGCTTGGAAATGATCCTTTGATTGATTCCTTTACTGGAAACCTATTTGGTTTGAAAAATATCCTCTTTCTCTCTTTCTAGCTTGCAAGTAATGGAGGTGTTTGATGATAATTAGGGTTTCCATTTCCTTTTTTTATATTCCCTACAGTTACCCAACTTGCCTTTATGCGCTTTTCCATTTAAAACCATTGCCCGCCTTAGTCCTCCAACTTAATAAGCCCATTATTTATTCAAATACGCATTTCATATGATATTTAGGATATTGCATATATTAATTCAACACAAAGGTTTTATCATTTGTCTAAGCTTAGCCTTGGATGATCCACATGAATCCTGGAGTCTTAGGTCCTTAGCTTCCTAACAGTTTCCTTTTCTGACAGACATGTTTTAAAACTATACGCGAGGGGATGCTGGTGAATATAATCAATAGACGCAATTTAAATAAGATATCATAACTTGATCATATAATTTTCCATATTTTAAAGTATTCAAGTCGCTAGCAGGTTATAGCTCGTGGTTCCACTTAGTATACACACTAGTTGCCCAAATCCAATTAATTACGTATGCCTACGACTTTAGTGTTTTCACCAACTAATCATTAAAACTTAGGATGAACAGGTGTGTAGATTTGAGTTTCTTACCACAGTGATGAAGACTAACACCCTTTGATTTACGCGACACTTGCGGCATGCATATATAATGTATATATGTGTAGGCGCTCCGGGGGGCAAAAGTGAAAGTGCACTAATTATAACGTTATTTTACTAATTTCGTGAAAATAACGTTAAAAGAGCGGGATGGTTAATCATGCATCATGTGGTAGCGTTAATAGCCGAAAGACAATGGGTACATGCACCAATCGGCGTTTGTCTCAATTGATGAGTGTTATGTGCCTTATGTCCAAGGCTTGATGCCAAACTACTATCGAGTTGGGGGTCTCACTAGAAGCAGCCTCTCTATTCCTACGAAGTAGAAGTAAGGATGTCTACATCGCACCCTCCTGAGACCCTACCTTAGCTTTGCTATTGGTGAGATTTACTAAGTACGATGATGGTGATGAGTTAAATCCATCTGTATGCATGATCTATTAACAATCTTAGCATCAATAACCCTTAAAGATGATGAACTTGGTTAAAAACGAGTTTAGCTTTCTTACCAAGGATGACTCACACTAGTTTCCAAGTGATATAGCTTATTTATCTCCTTCATGAGTGTTTTTTGAATGAATTACTGAAGATGTACAACATGCATGCCACATTCATTTAGTTATAACAGGAACACTTATAATGACCATAATGGAAGAGGTCCTATAACAACCCTCCTAAAATAATCCGACACCCTAAAAATATTTAAAGTGTCCCTACATGTCCTAAAATACACCACGTATACGAAAACAGGCCCCGGATACTTTTATTTTTATTAAATTTAATTAAAAACCAAGATTTTAAGGTTGTCGTGAGCCGCGTAGGACCCCTCCTTGGTCTACGCGGGGCGCGAGCGAAGAGACATGAGGCGCATCCCGGTGCTGCCACATGTCAAGATCGTGTCGAGTCTAGTTCGATGACCGGTCAAGGCTAAAGCCTACTCCCCCTATGTCACGGGCCGCGAAGGATTAACCTTCGGGCTACGCGGGCCGCGAGGAAGTGTCGATCAGACACTATAAATAGAAGGCAACGGCCTTCAGTCCCAAATCGTTCACACTTCTTTCTTTCTCTCGAATTTTCACATAGCAATAGTAATTTCCGGGCATAATACCCCCTAATTAACGAAGTTCTGTCCCGTTGTAAGTATTATAACCCCGGCTACGTATTAGATACGCTGCCCGATTGATCCAGGGTTCAGTAACGGCTGTCGTGGTTCTACCCGACGTAGTCGTTGGAATACCGTCTCGGGGAGGGTATTACTAATGTAAATATTGGGTTAATATACTAACGTGTGTCCATTTGTGTAATTAATAAATAATCACCAGAAAATCCTTAAGGAAAACCCTAAGACAACAATGTGAGTTTATCCTCTTTTTGTAAACCTTTTTGCAAACTGTTTTTACAAAACCTCATATGATTAACATTATATTAAACAATGATTGAGTATTTGTATTCTACAATTATCTTCAGTATGTTGGGGTTTTGTATACAAAATTTGTTACTACATTATGAGTAGTAACATGACCACAAGTCGGGTCGACAGTACCGTGGGTGGTAATTAAAGTAGATGGAAACAAATGTAATTGCGCGACCGCCCTCATTGTTGTAGACTGATAAAACCTGTTTTTGATTAAAGTGGGATTCACTCACCAGTATTTTCCACTGAGAAAATGTTTTTAAACGCGTTTCAGGTAACAAAATGTGAAAGCCAAATAGAAGGCAGCTGAAAAGCACTGAAGGCTTGGAAAAGTGGTTATAAAGTTACCTAAAATAAAGAGATGTTTTATTTAAATAAAATAGAGTTTATCCCTATAAAAATGTGTGTACTTGAAACTTGGGATTTTCCCATGTGTTTAATATATTAAAAGCGTGGTATTTTACTCTGATAAAATATTTCCTAACTACGGTCCTGATGTAATTTCCGCTGCCAAAATGATAAACACCTGGATACCACCGAAACTGGCCGCGGCCACCTGTTCCCGGTTGTTAGGGGACGGGGGTTGCGACAGAAGGTGGTATCAGAGCTAAGCCACTGATTCAGCCAAAGAAGTGTTC
The DNA here is from genome assembly GCA_030545235.1 of Helianthus tuberosus. Lineage (NCBI taxonomy): Eukaryota > Viridiplantae > Streptophyta > Magnoliopsida > Asterales > Asteraceae > Helianthus > Helianthus tuberosus. Next base: position 6,253 of record JARYGA010000838.1, read on the forward strand.
TGCTGACACCAAAATATTATATGTTAGGAAATTAATTACAGAAATACGTGCATAATTGTATTTTATTGTTATGTGCTATTCGACTATTTGTTAGTTTACAGTATGAGCGATCAAGGACCCTCCGACGCTTATCGTCAGTTGTCTAGCTCACCTCAAAACGAAGGTATCTCTTCACAGCCTACCCTCTCAGGGTATTCAGCTGACAATGAAGATGGGATATTCGTGTTCAAGGCTCAGTCTGAAGAGCCATTCCCTCCTAAAAAGAGAGGATGGTTCAGTAGGGGAGCGCACGAACGTAGGAAGAGGATGAAAAAGTTACAACAACAACGAGTTTTAGCAGCCGCTAAGAGAGAAACAGATGCCCACACCCAAGATATGCTTAATAGGAGTCTATCAAATTTCCATATCTTAGCAACCACAACTGCCGACCCAAACCTGGAGCAACTCATAGCCCTTCAACCATTACCCTTGTTTCCCACACAACCAATGGAGATTGAAGTCAACCCAGAAAACCAACTCCCAGCACCAGCCTTTGATCCCACTGAGATACCTAGAGTACCAGCACCTAATCCCTTAGACCCAGACTACGACCCGTGGTTTGACGATCATAGGGCTTATCAGCAACGCTACCACATATCAGAAGAACCCATGCCAAACCTAGCAGCTTACCCAGGTCTGGACCCTTTAGATCCCTATTATGATAATGATGAATACATTAGGGAAATCTTAGAGAATCCATATCCCCAGGAAGAACCCATGCCACAGTACCCAGATCCAGTACCAGCACCTGCGCCCCCAATGAGTGCAGAGAATGTGCAAGAACTCCGAACCTTTGGTGAGGAGATTTTAGAAAATAGTGACAGGATGAGGCAGATCGGAGAACGACTCGTCTGAAAGTACGACGAGTGTAATATGGAGTTCTGGATGAACCCATATCAATGATGATGATAGTAGTAATAATAATAAAATAATAATAAATATATATATATATAATATGTGTGTATGAAATATATATATATATATATATATATATATATATATATATATATAATGATAATATATCTATCGTAGTATAGACCACTTTGTGGTTAGTGATGCATATTAGTATTGTAATTTTAGATTCCAGTTCCAGTTTGTATTAGATGCATAATATATAAGAAAGAGTAAGTCGCAATGCTCGACGCTTTTGATCAATATGTGCGTTGTGTAATTGTTTGCCTTAAATACTATCTTGTGATATTAATAAGTGGCAAATGTTTAAAATTCAGATGGACAACGAAGTGAACCAAGAAAACCAGAGTAACAATAACCCGGATAACGATAACCCGAACAAAAATAATAATGGAAACCAAGTGGATAACAATGTCATCCAACACATAGTGGCACAAGGGATAATAGATGCGATGCCATATATTATCAAAACGGTAAAGGAAGCAGATAATAAAAGTAACCGTGATAGTAAAGGACCCACTGAACCTGAACAGTATAAACAATGGACCCATACTTCAAATGCCCATTCCCAAAAGAAGAAGAACCATATCTTATGGTTGTTCTTATAAAGAATTATGGTCTTGTAAACCAATGGAATTCTCGGGCAATGAAGGGGCAGTTGCAGCTCTACGCTGGATAGAAAAGACTGAAGCAGTCCTAAAAATAAGCAAGTGTGCAGAAGTGGATAAGATAATGTTGCTTCCAATCTGTTTAAGAATTCAGCACTAGAATGGTGGAACACTATCCTCAAGTCTAGGGGAAGTGATAGGGTTTACAATATGGAATGGGAGGAATTTAAGAATATGGTGGAAAGAAAATTCTGCCCTCCCAATGAAAAGGAACAGATAGCGAATAAATTCCTAAACCTTAGGATGACTGGAGTGGATAGTAAGGGGTACACTACTTTATTCTTTGAATATGCTAGAATAGTGCCAACCCTTGCATCACCTGAACCAGTATTAATCTCCCGTTATATCTGGGGATTAATTAGTGTAATTAGGCATGTAGTCAAGGCAGCTAGAGCTCAAACCAAAGAAGAAACTGTAGAACTAGCAAACACCTTGACTGATGAATTAGTGCGTACACGAGAAGAGGATCATAGGAGAAACCTAGCTCAAAGGCTTACCCAAAAATTTCGTTATGGAAATTCCAACCGTGGGAAAATGTAGGTTCTACCTCTACACCGTACTGCAAGGCTTGCAAGAAGAAGCATTCAGGAAGATGTTCCACTTACTGCAATTTCTGCAAGATACCAGGACACAAGGAAGAAATTGCAGAAAGAAACCAAATAATGGAATGTGCTTCAACTGTGGAGAAAAAGGTCATATCAAGCCGAACTGTCCAAAACTAGCTCCAGCCCCAAACACTAAGAGTACTAAAAATGCTAGAACATTTGTTCTGACTGCAGAAGAAACAAAGATGATCCCCGGATGTGATCGCCGGTACGTTTTTAGTAAATGATGTTTTTGCTAAAGTATTATTTGACTCTGGTGCGAACCAAAGTTTTATTAATACTTCATTTTGCAAACTTCTCAATCAACCATTAACTAAACTCCCACAAGAATGTCTAGTAGAGACAGCAAATGGAGAAACCATTAAGATTTCTGAAATCTTGCAGGGAGCAAGAATAGAATTTTTAAATCAAAAATTTATTGCAAACCTTTATCCAATGAATCTGGCAGAATTTGATGTTGTATTAGGAATGGATTGGTTAATAGCCAATAAAGCCAGTATTTTATGTGATCAAAAGTCAATCCAAGTAAATTCACCAAAGGGTGAAAAGATCACAATTAAAGGAGATAAGCCCTTTAGATCCACGAAATTTATCTCTGTAATGAAAACAGCCAGTTATGTGTAACACCCTAAAACGTAATACCTTAAGAATGACGCAGCGGAAATTCGAGCCTTAAAATTTTTCTTTCTATACAAGTCATGTAACATACTTGAAGTTTATTACTAGAAATATTTAATAATTAACGAAAAGATTAACATCGATTATTCTTAACTTTCACATCAATTACATATACAATCCCCAGTTATGTGAGTACTCTTCCCGTACAATTCTTGCCCTTGACTCGATCTTCAATCCTCCAACACTTTATACCGATGTCAGTCGGTGCAACCTACATTCACCACAAACATGCACATCATTAAAATTTGATAACTACAATTCATAAACTATCATACGTAATTAAATGACCACGTCGCATTCTTTCTATCCATGCCAGTCCTTTCGATCGTTCTTCCATATACTATCTAGCATTCCAGTTCCTCAAAACTTCGCAATGGGTTTCAATAGTATACCTGCAAATCTCAATTCATTCTTAAGGCATATAGTTAGCATTTTAATACTCACAAGCTTTGGAGCTACGTATACTTATATTCAAGTCCCATCCCTTCCTGTACCTTAAATACTACATCATGCCTACGTATATCTGTGTGAGTACTTTTAGTCACCTAATACATACATGTAACACCCTTACATACGAACATATATATATACGAATTCCTACGAAGCACTTATATGATTCATTATGGTTTATTGACGCGTTCTAATAATAACCTCGAGTAATAAAACATGAATGAACAACTTACATCCTTACTTACTCCTATTCTTGATTACTTAAAGTTTCTCATATTGGAAAGGAATACAAACTATACATACATACATACATACCCACGTACTAAATTCACATTCCCCACATCATTACTCCCACATCCCATTAGTACTCGCACGTCATAAACGTTTGTAAGTATTCTTCGAGTACGTATTAGGTTTTTAAAAGAGTTCCATACTTACCCGTAACTTACAACCTAATTGGTAAAGTTTGGGGTCCATTATAAAGGCTTAACGAAACTCGAAGTGGGTTCACATGGCCAGAAATCAAAGAAAAACAAGAAATACATAAACTTAACTTTTGCACCAGACCTCCACCGTAAGCTACGGTGGCTACCGTACCTTACGGTGGCCCCAAAAACCTTACGGTGGCATTCGACTGCCTTACGGCAGAAAGAAGACCCAGCACCCACCGTATCTTACGGTGGGCACTGTAAGCTACGGTGATGCCCAGCTCAGCCATCCAACTTGTTTCCAAAATCTTCATAACTCGATCGTTTCGCGTCCGAATCACTTGAAACTTGTTCCTAAATGTCCGTAAAACAATTCCTTACATATTAGACTAAGAATCCTTACCCCGGGTCCTTAATCATTACAAATTTCATTACTGTTACCTTACTTATACTTATTTATTCGACCCGTTTAATCCCACCAAATTACCTTTGACTTAGATAACTACCTTCATCTAACTAGATCAATACTTATCTTAATACCTTCATTCATTACATACCCATACATAATTTCCCCTCATTCATAAGCAAGAAAATTCTATATGTATTCTAAGAAGTGAGTCGGAAGTCACTTACCTTTTTGCGTCCGTATTCACGTTCGCTTCCTTGTGTCCCTTTGACCCGTGAGCATTCCATGCTTGCGTCACTTTGACAAAATGCCTATCCTTACATGTCACCACATTTACATTCTTGTTAGCATACGAGATATTACACATCATCAAATCATATTTAACTCACATCTTGTATTTGACCTTCAATAGTCAATTCTAGCAAACAATCACAAGAAATTTTTAACGATGCATCATTCCAATTTACAAATTTAGCATACCATCATATATAACATACAATGACCCATCACGCATCGCTCGATCCTCCTAATTTTACAATTCCTATTAGGATTCTTAAGCATACCGCTTACCTACCCGTTGACATCTTTATAAGGTAAATGGTCAACTATGCAAACTTACGGCTTAGGAACATATGTCCGCATAGATGTAGTCGATCATACTAATGACACTACAAACATTTCATACCCATATAGTGAGATATATTTATATATATATATATATATAACCATGTAATCATCTAGTTTTACATACTTACGCATAAACCACCAATATTATGCATATTAGCATTTTCATCACTTCTCACCTAGTTCATCTCATACTTAGCTAAATCAACATCATTCCAACTTCATCCCCTTCTAATGATCTCACATGCCTCACATTTAGTATATCTTTACTCCTCAATTTCAGTTAAGCGGCTATTCAAACTTATGGTGAACGTCATGCCATTCCAACATAGAGTACAATCTTTAATGCACACTTTTTACCCAATTACATAACCAACCAAAATTCCTACATGTGTTCCATTTAAAATACATTCCACATGTTTTATTTCCTAATGGTTTCATCCTATACATGCCCCCCCCCCCCCATCAATTACACAAAGTTTCATCTACGATTGTCACTTAGGCATTTTGCCAAACACTTGGCGGGCATAATACAATTTAAGCACAAAGTACAAGTAATTCATGCTTACCTCCTACCTCTTGCTCTCATTCATCAAATAGCACAAAACATCAACTAATCCATATCACATTCAGTCTAGCTAACAAGATACCATATAAAATGTTACTTCACACACTAACATCATATTAATTTGCATATAATTCTTTACCAAACTTCATCATTCCATGGTTACAAGTGGGTTTCATCATGAATGTTCAACATAATCAGATTCAAGCATAAATCAACTTCAACATAACGATTCAAACTTATACAAGTTCAATTTCATAGGATTTGACTAAAACCCATTTCATCAAACATCATTAAAACACCAAATTCGACTTACTTGATGTTAGAGATACTTAAGTGGTCGACATTTCAGGTTCATGCATCCAATAATCCTTAAGATTTCTACCCAATTTGATGAAATTGGTGAAACTAGGGTTTCACCCTTCCCTGTGCTTTTGTTCGATCGACCAGAGATACACACACCTTGTGTGTGTATGTGTTTTTAATCCCCACATTCTTATAAAACTTCATTCCTATTGCCCACCTTTAGCCCCTCATGTTTCTTTCTTATTTATTTGACCCCCATTGTTTTCCATTCTAATTGATAGCCAACTCCATCTAATCAAGTTAGATAACTTGGTTATTAGTGAAATATCCCACTTAGCCAATTGATCCTACTTTCTTTTTCCAACCTAATAAAATGTCCAAATAAAATATTTAGACCCGAGTTTTGGGGCGTTACATTATGTAAGAAAATGATCATTAGTATATTTGATTTCCATAATCATCAACACTAAAGGAACATAATTAAATGATATTCCAGTAGTATCCCAATTTTCAGATGTATTTCCAGAAGAGTTACCAGGGCAACCTCCAGACAGAGAAGTTGAATTCAGAATCCACTTGCTACCAGGAACAGCACCGATTGCCAAAGCCCCTTACCGTTTGGCACCCGCAGAAATGCTGGAACTGAAGAAACAGTTAGATGAATTGTTGGAAAAAGGATTCATACAACCAAGCTCATCGCCATGGGGAGCACCGATCTTATTCGTTAAAAAGAAGGACGGATCAATGCGTATGTGCATTGACTACCGGGAATTGAACAAGGTCACGATCAAAAATCGGTATCCATTACCAAGAATCGATGATCTGTTCGACCAGTTGCAAGGAGCACGGTTTTTCTCTAAAATCGATTTACGATCAGGATATCATCAATTAAAGGTACAGGAAGAGGACATTCCTAAGACTGTTTTTAGAACAAGGTATGGCCATTATGAATTTACTGTCAAGCCATTTGGTCTAACCAATGCCCCAGCTGCATTTATGGACATGATGAACCGAATATGTAAGCCATATTTGGATAAATTCATAATTGTCTTTATAGATGATATTCTTGTTTATTCTAAGAGCAAAGAGAAACATGCAGCGCATTTGCACGCACTTCTAAGTTTATTGAGAAAAGAAAAGCTTTATGCAAAGTTTTCAAAATGCGAATTTTGGTTAGAACAAGTATAGTTTCTTGGACATTTAGTCAATCATGAAGGAATTCATGTGGATCCTACCAAGATCGAGGCGATTACCAAATGGAAAACCCCTGAGTCACCAACCGATGTTAGAAGTTTCTTAGGATTGGCCGGTTATTATAGAAGATTTATTCGAGATTTTTCTAGAATAGTCATTCCCTTAACTAAGCTAAGCTGTAAATCTTTTAAATTTGAATGGGGACCAAAACAAGAAGAAGCCTTTTGAATCCTTAAGCAAAGACTAACCAGCGCACCCATACTAGCGTTACCAGAAGGACCTGAAGACTTTATAGTCTATTGTGACGCTTCTAAGTTAGGTTATGGATGTGTGTTAATGCAACGTCAAAAGGTTATAGCTTATGCATCTAGACAACTTAAAAATCATGAAGAGAATTATTTAACCCATGATTTAGAATTAGGAGCTATAATTTTTGCCCTTAAAATTTGGAGACATTACCTTTATGGTAGTAAGTTTATCATTTTCACCGACCATAAGAGTTTAAGGTATGTTTTCGAGCAAAAGGAGTTGAATATGAGACAAAGACGCTGGATGGAGATACTTAGTGACTATGATTGCAATATCCAGTACCATGCAGGAAAGGCAAATGTAGTAGCTGATGCTTTAAGTCGAACATATCACGAAAAGCCAAAAAGAGTACGTTCTCTTAAATTAAATCGACCGATAGATTTAAATGAACAAATTAGAAAGGCACAAGAATCAGTAATCAAGGATGATACTGAGAAATTGAAAGGAATGATTAAGGAACTAGAACAAGGAAATGATGGAATTTGGAGATTCCATAAGAAAAGAATGTGGATACCTAAATTATGAAACTTACGCCACCATATATTAGAAGAAGCCCATAAGTCTAAGTATACGATGCATCCTGGAAGTGATAAGATGTATCAAGACTTAAGAAAGAATTTCTGGTGGATATGAATGAAAAATGATATAGCAGCATATGTTGCAAAATGTTTAACATGTTCACAAGTTAAAGCTGAACACCAGAAGCCTTCAGGTTTATTGCAACAATTAGAAATGCCCGTATGAAAATGGTAATTGATAACAATGGATTTTGTTACTAAATTACCCAAAACAAGAAAAGGTAATGATGCAATCTGGGTGATTGTAGTCAGGCTAACTAAGTCAGCCCATTTCCTACCAATGAAGAAAACTTTCAGTATGGAACAGTTAGCTAAATTATATGTAAATGAAATAGTTTCATTACATAGAATTCCTTTATCAATTGTTTCTGACAGAGATAGTCGTTTTACCTCTCATTTTTGGACAAGTTTCCAAAAAGCAATGGGAACCAAGCTAAATCTAAGCACCGCTTATCATCCTCAAACGGACAGACAAAGCGAAAGGACAATTCAGACCATGGAGGATATGCTTAGAGCTTGTGTAATTGATTTCGGAGGTAATTGGGACGATCACTTACCATTAATAGAATTTTCCTATAATAACAGCTATCACACAAGTATCAATGCTGCACCATTCGAAGCACTTTACGGACGAAAGTGCCGAACGCCAGTCTGTTGGGCAGAAATTGGAGAAAAGCAACTATCCGGACCAGAGATAGTGCAAGAAACAACAGACAAAATCATACAAGTCAAGGAACGACTGAAAGCAGCACGTGACCGACAAAAGAGTTATGCAAATAACAGACGAAAGCCATTGGAATTTCAAGTAGGAGACAAAGTGTTATTAAAAGTGGACAAAATGTGAAAGCCAAATAGAAGTCAGCTGGACAACACTGAAGGCTTGGAAAAGTGGCTATAAAGTTACCTAAAATAAAGAGATGTTTTATTTAAATAAAATAGGGTTTATCCCTATAAAAATGTGTGTACTTGAAACTTGGGATTTCCCATGTGTTTAATATATTAAAAGCGTGGTATTTTACTCTGATAAAATATTTTCTAACTACGGTCCTGATGTAATTTCCTCTCCCAACATGATAAACACCTGGATACCACCGAAATTGTCCGCAACCGTCTTTTCCCGGGTTGTTAGGGGACAGGGGTTGCGACAGGTCCTAAGCTTGGAAAACTTTTCATACCAAATATGATGAATGTTTGCCTTGGATCATGACCACCAACACCTTAAAGCTTTTGTCCACAACCTATATGAACTTAGCTCTTCTTATTTTTGGTTGCACAAAGCTCAAATTTTAAAGAACTCTCATAAACACTAAGTTTTCCCACTATAGCATTTGATCTTTGTGTCTGAGTTCAGCTGAACGCTAAGATGTGTTTTTCTTCGAAAATAACATTTACCGAGGTCCGAGACAGGTATGGGTTGTATATTGGCACAAATGGTTGTGCAATGGAGCTACAAAACATGACATCCGACTCGAGTTAATTGTTTACAAAAAAAAAACTAGCAAGAGTACAAGGCCAATTACACATAAAAAACCCCTCCACGTGTGCCATTCTAAGTTATACATCTTAGCTCTATGTTTCAACCAAAAAAAACGTATATAATTTAATTAATTCCATGATGTCTTCTCCGGATTTGGGTCTACCATTGAAAAGCTTCTCGTTTCTTGCCTTCCAAAGAGCCCAAAGAATAGCCATGGATTTCAAATGAACACGCGTCTTGAGAGTTTTTGATCCCATGATTAAAGAAGGCAAAAAATGAAACTTCAGGGTGCAAAGTGAAACTTACAAATTGAATTGTAACTAATAGTAATTTGTATGAGAAAAATAGGGTTAATTAGAAGACAAAATTCATTGCTCCTTATTGAAGAAAACAACTGTGGGGTTTGGTTCATACAAGTGCTATATTATGTAGTGGGTCTCTCTCATTTTGTTTTGCTTTTCTCTCACATTCTCCATTGTTACTTCAATTCCTTCTCTCTTGTCTTTGAGAACGCACACACAAACACAAGGCCAGATCCCCAAACACAATCTATCCATATATATTGTCCACTCCATCTTATCCATCAATCAAATCAATAGCTGAGAGTCAGACAATCGAAAACATGTCGTCGTCGGCTGCTTTCTCACCGGACCTCCACCATCACCACCACCTCCCTCCTCCCTCCGAGCAGCTGTGCTATGTCCAGTGCAACTTCTGTGAAACCGTCCTAGCGGTCTGTATAAATAATATTATCATCTATATCTACCTCTTTAGACTCTTCTTTGTGTACTTGAAATTTATAAGTTTCTCTTATGTTGATGTTGTAGGTTAGTGTTCCTTGCTCCAGTTTGTACGCGACTGTAACGGTTCGATGCGGGCACTGCACAAATTATTTGTCTGTTAACATGCTTGCTCATCTTCTTCCTACTGCTGCTGCTGCAAATCAGCTCCATCTTGGGCATAATTTCTTCTCTCATCCAAACATTATGGTAAAAACTAACTAGTTTGCTAACTAATAAAAGTATACACATCAAGAAACTGCATATATGTAAGTTCCCAAAGATCCACCAAAGAAATTAAAAAACTTGGAACCTAATTCTATGATCAGTACTCTCTTTATAAAGCAGCATCAAGTGATGAAAATAATTTTAAAGAAAGACACATGTACTCCCATTTTGTTTCTTCTTCTTGCCTTCTAGCAAATGTAACATAATAATGGAGAGATTTAAATCAATATGGATGAATGATATTTTTTGTATGTTGATTAGCTCCCAAGAATCCCTTTATATAGAGAGATTACTAGTTTACAACCATATAAATTTAAAAGTTATATCCAAATATATATCTCTAATAAGATGACCTAATTATCTCTCTAAATGTGTGTGTATATAATACAAATATATACATACACCACACCACACCATGTCAAACACTGTTAAGGGTCTTGTATAAGGGTATAGTTAGTTTGTTGTGCAAGCTTTCAGTTTCTACAATTCTTGATGTATACTATTCAAAATTAGGGTGTCTTTATAACAGTAAACAAGAGATTTGTAGGACAAAGTTCATTTAAATGTGCATCCCATTAATTTAACATTTTTTTTAATAAACTATCCAGGAGGAACTGAGAAACAACCCTTCCAACCTGCTTATCAATCAACCAATTCCAGATCCTTTTGGACCGATTCGAGTGGATGAGCTTCTCAAGCCTCCAGCGGTGAATAGACGTAAGATTTATCGATTTTTATTATCTTTATGTAAAGTGTTTTCTTTCTAAATTTGCATTTTTAATCTTTAAGCAAATTAAATACAGATTAAAGTTTCTTTTGTAATAATCCTATTTTTGACATAAAAGGCAGAAATCAGTTAGTTTTTCAGTGAATCAAGAAAGTTATAAAATATAGTTCAGTGTTTGTACTTTAGAAGCTTACATCTAAATGGTGTTTTAAGCATTTATTGGATTTGGTACATGGGAGAACTCTCTTTCTTTAGCTTTTATTTCATGACCTTCACTTTTTTTCTTCCTTTTTTTCTCAAAATGTCAATCTTATTCTTGTACCACCAATAAGGCAACTTTTTTTTTCTGCAACTAGACTGAGTTACATTACTCATCAACCATTACAATCAACTAAAAAACCCTAATATTTATCTTTAAAGTTTCTATTTAATAATCCATAGATGCATGTTAATTATGTAGCAATCTGTTCAAATCTTGAAGAACAGTTCTCCATAGGCATGGAGTTAATCTTCCAAAACCCTGGTTGAAATCATTAATCAACGATCTCTTAATAATATATATTACATTTTACTAATTTGTGGATGATCAATATATAGATTATATACAACTTACACTAGTTACTTTATGTTAAAAAAACATTTGTTAAATGGGATGTTACAATCTCATAAACCTAAGCATCATGCATATTTCCATTTTTATAAACTATTTCCATTTTTATAAACCAACTTTAACATTGTTATTAATTTCAACCAATTATAAAAGGGTGTCTCCGATCCCCCGGAAATAAAGTTGGTTACAAATTTCTTGATAGAGATAATGATGAACTTATGACAAGAGAGAGAGAGAGAGAGAGAGACTTTAAAAAGCAGTCAGAAACCAAAAGATTTTAATGTAAATGTCTGCTTATTTTGTCTTCATATTTGTCTTCTCTTTGCAGCTCCAGAGAAGCGCCAAAGAGTTCCTTCTGCTTACAACAGGTTCATCAAGTATGTATTTTAATCAACTCAAGCTTGAAAATCCCAAGTGTTTTTATTATTAATTTATACATGAATGTCAAAACAATTAATCTCAGTAAGGTTACACATTTTCAGATTGTTGCAGTGATAGTATGAATATACATTCATCACATGACCATAGTATATATGTAATGTAAAAACAACTATATGTTTTTCATACGATTTTAGTAAGTTTCTCCGTGATTTACAGTTTTCTTAAACATACATAACTTCTTTAAGTATAATTTCATAATTTTTTTTTGAACGGCAAACTAATTTACTTCTAATAACCACAAATGCCCACCCGTTACAAAGTTTGAACCCTTCACCTCTAAAATAGATAAGAGACACCTCATCACCACACCACACCATGTCCCTTAGGAACAAACTTATTTAGCCTCCAAATATATATCAACTTATATATAAATGCTTATATTTGCATAAAAACTATATAAGTCATTGTTTGTTAGCTAATGTAGGATTTTAATAATTTGTATATTAATCTATTTGCATATTGAATATTAAACATTTTTTGCAGGGAGGAAATCCAACGGATCAAAGCAGGAAATCCTGATATAAGTCACAGGGAAGCCTTTAGTGCAGCTGCAAAGAATGTAAGATCGAAGAAAGCATATTTTACGAGAGCATATTTACTTGAACATTTTTTTTTTTTAAATTGAAACAAGCATAAGTTACTTATATTTTTCATGTGCTAGCTATTATATGTTTCAGAAATATAAATAAAATAATTTTTAGAGTTTCAAAATTTATCATTGTGATAAAAATACAAGTACAATTTTCTTTTAACATATTAACAACAGATTGTGATAAAAATACAAGTACAATTTTCTTTTAACATATTAACAACAGAGAAGGTAACTTTACAAAAAGCCTACACCAAACTCAGAATGTTTTTGTAGGGTTTCTTATTTCACTTTTAAGGGTATTTTTTTATTAATTTGTCTTAATTTCTTGTATTTCAGTGGGCACATTTTCCTCACATCCACTTTGGTCTTATGCCCGATCAAACCCTTAAGAACCCCGATGTGTGCCAACAGGTATTCTTCCAATATCATTTAATCACTTTTGCATTTATTAATTATATATTACAAGCTCAATTTTCATGATCAAAGTTATAATTAGTAGTTAAGAAAATTAGCTAAGCAATTTAACCTCTATCTTATATTCATATGATGAATTTAATCATGCCTATACATAAAACTAGAATTAATACTTGAGCATATACATGCATGAATTACGCTCATTAAACGATGGCCAGTACATCAAGAGTCAATATCCTAATACATTCAAAATTCGTACCCATTACATCTGTTGGGGATAGATTAGAAAAGCTATTGGTAGTCCATAACTCAAAGCTTATAAGGTACTCTTAACCGTTACAGTTTTTTTCTCACTCTTCTATTAATATGTGACGGACTCTTAAAAAAAACCCTCCACTTAAACATTTGACGTTGTCGAAAAGCCTACACGGTACACACACCATAAACGATTAGAAAAGCTATTGGTAGTCCATAACTTAAAGCTTATAAGGCACTCTTAACCGTTACGGTTTTTTTTTTTTTTTCTCTCTTCTATTAATATGTGACGGATCTTAAAAAAACTCTCCACTTAAACATTTGACGTTGTCAAAAAGCCTACATAGTACACACACCATACTAAAAAAAAAGAAAAAAAACTAACCATATTTTTTTTACGGCCGACAGAAAATTTTATTAAAATCCCTAGCAAGGAGCTAGGCACCAAAATTACAAGAAGCAAAAACAAACGTTACACCAAAATAGAAACAACCTAATTGAAAATGTCGAATCTGCACCAAGTTTCCCAAGTAATCGATGTTTCTTTCGACCCGTTTTTTACCCAAAAGAATGCAAGCGACTTAACCTCGTCCAGAACCTTTGTAACTACCGGCTGCATTTAATTGTATGTGTCTCCTCTTGATCCCTTTCTTTCATCGAGTTCTTGTAGCGGTTAGCCTTACCAACACATATCTTTTTTTCTTTTATAATGGATAGATAGATTGCGTTTATTGAAAAGATACCCATCCCTAAAGCTTCAGTCCCAGACATGAAACACTCTTGGTTTAGTTTCCTTCAACATTTGCATCCTTCAAGTTGGAACAAACTTCTTTGTCTTCACTCTACACCCATGATGAATCACCCATCTCCAACTGTACATTGCCGTAAGTCTTGATCTGTACCGACACACAATTCTATGCCCCATGGCATCTCTTGATCTTTGGACTTACCTTGACTGAGGATTCCTTGAGATGAATCATAACCAGATTCTGGTGAATCTGCAATAGGACATCCGTCTCTTCTTTCGGGCACGTGATCATTAACACTTCTGTTGTTGCTTCTTCCGAAGCGTTAATTCTCATATAGTACGCACATTGACTAGTTCATGATAGTTATCTAATTAATATGCGCATTGACTAGTTCATGATGGTTATCTAATTAAATAAGATCTGTTCTTTAAAAAAAATTAAGCTGTACGTATATTATCTTACTTCTCAATATCTTGTGGAAACGTTATTTCAATTTCATAATCAAACGGAAAATCTTAATGAGTTAATTATCAATTTCAAAATCCATGCATTTTTTACCCATAGTTCATCCATCATTCCAACGTCCATTTTAAACAAAACCTTATGCTTTTTAAGTATACTACCTTTGATGTTTTTATGTTTAGATTTGTCTTGAGATTAAAAAAAAAATCTGTAAACACATTTTCCCCGATTATGATTATCTAACTTTTTGTCACTTTATAATAATTTCCATTAACTATATATTTTTTCTTATCTTATCTTATATTCGATTTAACATAATTTTTTTTTATTTGAGTATATGTAGGAAGGGGATGACCTTCGCACGAAAGACACTTTTCTTACCACAGGCAACGTGGGTGTTTCACCGTACTAAGAAAAGTGAGGGCTCATATATAAATAACTGATGTGGGTTTCTGTGTTTATCGCGTACGTAAATTATCTTTCTTGTTGTTTTGTTTTATGTTTAAGATTGGTTAATTAATCAACTAGTTTTCTCATTAAGTGTTGGTGTGTTTTAATCGAAGTCTGAATTGGAATTGTGTGCTCATCAATGGATGGATTAGAGTGTGATTTAGGGTTTTATGTCATTCTTGAATTCCCTTTGATATGATGTATCATCTTATTTTATTTTGTGAAAAGATGAACATGTATTGAATAGGACCTCAAACGATTAAAATGCATACATTGAAGGCAGGCAAGAGGTGTTTCATTTACATTGAAATTGCATTTAAGAAATTAGATCGAATTAGATTGCCATTGCATTGAACCTACATGGGCACGAAATGTCTCAAAACTGCTTAACCGACTTGATGAACACTACCAAATCCCACTTCAATATGGTATTATAATATATTTTACACACATAGGGCTTGTGACGGGATTCTTTTAAGAACCACAAACAAGTACAGAAGTATTTAAGAGAACTCCCGAGAACCAATCTGAATTATTTACTTATTAAAATTAAAAAAAAAAAGTGTATCATTATAAAAGATTAATTTATTTATGTATCTCATTATTTAATCTCCCTCATCTCTAACCTTTCTATATTATTTGTACCAAGTTTCATAAATACATATAGAACATACTTTATAGTGAATGTACATATGTATAGATACATATAGGATATTAATACATATCAATTCAAGTATATTCATATATAATAATGATGTATTTTACTAAATAAGTTATAGTCTTAGATAAATACGCAAATAAATTAATGATTTGATTGATTTACTTTGTTATTTACTCTCGCTAAGGAACTGAGTATTAAGATTTTTAGAGAGCGTATTAAACGATGAGTTGAACCAAAAACTCTTAATATCTTGCCACATGAAATACAAGTTCAAATTACACTAAACTAAATGTCTGATTGAACATAAGGATTGAGGAATGCATCTTTCTCGTCTTTCTCGTCTTTCCCATCCTACAACTCTCTTTTTTCCACATCATCGGCACATCAAGTTTTTCCATCCCATCCCTAAATAATGGAAATGCACATCTTTCTAAACCACACATCCCTAAACCATTTTTCAATTAATTAATGTAGATAAAAAGGTGTAATACTAAAATAACACATTAATTGTAAAATACATGAATTAATTCAAAAAAAAACATCCCCTTAATTAAAAAATACAAGACTAAATCCAAAACATAAGAGAAAATATAACTACACGTCTAAATTGGGTATTTAAAATAGCGTGGTGGATTTCTTAGCAATGCTATTATTGTATATATAACTGAAAAAGTTGTTAGCTACACTGAAATCTATATTGACATATACTAGGTGAATCACAAACACCATTATATTTAGCCATGTGGAATGTGATATCATCTCCTAAATTCATACATATTTTACATGTAAAAACTAAATTAATATTGTTGTAATTTTCATCACTTCTTTATTTATTGAAATACACCTTTTAGCAAAATGTTAATAATCACCTCTCTTTTCTAATCTTGCTTTTAATGTGCAAAACTGATGGCAAGAAAGTTTTTAATTAGTTTCATTCTTGAAGTAACATCTTTATTTTATAATTAAAATGAATAATAAATAGAATAAATTTTTATGAAGTCATATAGGTTTAGTAGTTGTGTGCGAATATTTGCTAAAATTTCAAAATTAATTGAAAAGTTCGGCTTGATACAATTCATGAGATCTAATTACGCTTAATAAATACAAAATTGTGGTAAGATGTGGGTTTAATCAACTTTCGAAGTATATCTGAAGGGTTGGAAATGTAATCACTCATTAATTTCTCTTCAAAAGCAATTGCAAAGAAAAAACCTGTACGCTCAAATTATATTAAAAAATCGACCCCGCAACGCGGGGAATCAATTCTAGTTATGTAATAATATTATCGTTTACTTCTTCATCAATTGAAGGAATGATATATCGCTACATCTTAATCTTTCAAAATCATGTGTAATATAATGCAAAGGTATGTTATATATATTTCTAATTTTGGAGAGACTCATTGCTCTAATAAGAACTGAATTGTAACTTACCGAGCTTTTAGGAACCAAAAGCTCGTTCCACAACCTCTCTTGGTGCCATTTTGTGCTGCTATGAACCTTATTCATTTATCGTCTTATGGATAAGCAAATGGTTTCACAAAATTTTCTTAACTAGGGTATATCCCACCAACAAGATAATACACATTCTTGTATTGTACTATATTTACCTGAAATGGACACTTCGGTGCGGATCCATGTACAACGTCATTGAATAATGGAGATTCATGGAGAATGTTTATATCTTTTGGAACCAACGCCACCAAAGATGGCATCCCAAAGCCATAAATCTTGGGAGGTTGCCACTTCGAGCATAATAGTCGAAACCAGTGATCATCTCTCATGTGTTGACCTTACCACGCCGTTAAACAATTCCTCCAAGTCCAATGTGTACAATCAATTCAACCTAACACACTAGGAAATCCATATTTGTTTTCATGTGCGACATATAAAGGTTGAATGTCCTTGTAGATCAATCTACAAAAATATTAATTTCCATATAATCGATTAGCACCTTGATGAAAGTGTTGTAGACTTTCACGTGAAGTTATTTCGAGCTTATTCAAGTACTTATCATATGTTTCCAAAGCATTTACTTATGTTAGCTGGCGTATCACCGATGTGCACTTCAGTATTGATGTAAAATTCTTTCTTAATCTATAGCATCCCAACCTATTTATAAATGTTCAAAGTTCCTCTCATATCACCAACTAATTGTAGGAATAGTTCTCTTCGCATCACCATATATACAGGATTCTCACCAAAGTAAGCTTACATAAGGTAATCGTGTGCGAGTTCACGATCTCTAGGTACACGAACTCTTGACCCTACTTTATCTTCAACTTCATGATGTAAAGATGCTTGATCAACTGTATTAGAACTTAAAACTTACGAACATTCTTCACAAAAAATTCATCATCGGAACATGATGAACTTTGTTGGATTTTAAATAAATCCATTAGATAAATTGTGGATTAAGATTTTGAGAGAGAAAAAACTAAGATTTGTGTGAAGAATAAAATTTGAAATGGTATATATAGTTTGGTTTTAAATCAATAAACCACTCCACCATGATGAATAATCTACCTAACTTTTAAGAAAATGGATATATATACACACTTAAAAAGGGTATAGGGGAAAAAAAGTCAACAAAAGATGACTTGAAGTTATGTATATTTACTATTCATGACAACCAATAAGGAAAATTTACTATTCATTATGATGTGACAACTACTATTCATTAGCTTTGTTTTTTAATATATAGGATAATTATTTTTTTTTTTTTAATTAGCGAAATTATTTAAACACTCAAATAACCGTTGGAGCGTGAGATGGTCGAACTCATCCATCCTAGTTCTATACTAGATAAAGCGTTGGAGCGTGAGATGGTCGAACTCATCCATCCCAGTTCTATACTAGATAACATTCCCAATGTCCTAATAGGTTAAAAACTATTTTTCGAATAACTACTTGGAGGGTTTACCAACCATTAACGCCACATACAATGGCCACCTTCACCGAGATCCCTCTATCAACCCACATCATGATCGTAAAAATCCCAACTAGACGCCGATTAATCACAATTAATTCCGATTAATTCCCGACTAATCCCTATTAATCGCTAGTCCCCACCCCACCGCCCGACCAGTGATTACCACAACCCTGACCCATGCACACATTAGTCTATCATCGTTCATCAAAATCGTACACAAACCAAATCCAACAAAATACACTCTTATGTAACATTCAAAGTTAGATTCAGTATAACGGCTATGGGGTGTGGGGGTCATGGATTGAAACATTATTTTCACATAGGACCATTAATTAAATGGTACACCATCCCCCTTCTTATTTGATGGTGGTTCCCATGGATTAAACCACGATTACCACGACCCTCCCATTTGATAATTTTAAGACAAAAATAAATTAAAAAAAATAAAGGAGATAGTGGTTTGGGTTATGACTACACCCTTAGGGTAGTAGTTTTGAGTGGTGGATTAAAGATGGATGACATGACGTCTATATGGATCGTTGTAGTAGTCATGAGTGTTATGACCATACCCTATAACCAATATATTTCGTTGGTGTCAAATAGCCATTTTGGTGACGGACAGACGGTTCACATGAATTGGGTCTAATATTGTGTGGGATTTATATTTCAAATAATATGTCAATGTTTGTGAAATTAACTTCTTTGTTAAGTAATAACATATAAATTATTTCAATCATGGAAAAAAATAGACACCTATATGGAATTGTAAAATATAAATGAAAGCAGTGATAAACCACTGAAGCCCATCTATCAATGGGCTAATTTCTTCATAGCCTTCATAGCCCATATAGAAATTCTTTTAAGGTTATCAATGTCGAAAACTGTTGGTGAACTTCCGTACAATGCATATAATAAAAAGAGTTAATAGCAAGAGATTTGCTCACTTTTGTCACTTTAGTCTAAAATCTAAAATTTTTAAATCTGGGTCCCTGAGGTTTGCATTTTGTTGCCATTTTAGTCCAAATTTCAAAAACCCCATTTTTTTACTGTTGCAACCAGCCTATTTTGTCCTTTTGTGCGGGGGGTATTTTGGTCATTTTTATGAGTTATTATAACAAACCCATATCATCTCTCTTAAAGCAGATCATCAAACAACAGAATCATCATCATCTTCTCAAACAACTGAACATCAACACCTGCAACTATGACGAATCAACAACACTAATTAACCCCAAAAATATCAAGTCAAAACCCTTGATAAAAATAAAAAAGAAAATATGAAAAAGAAGAATTTGAAGAGGCTCAGATATGTTAATAATAATCAAAACAAAGAGGAACCAACCGCCATGGCTGCAAACATCGCGGCTGCTTCAACAGCCGGATATTACCCCGCCAAGATACGGTAAGTCTCAAGCTTCACTCGATCAACTCAGACAACGAAAAAATCATAATCGCCTCTGATCGTTGCTGTTGTACCTCATATCAAGTCAAAACCCTCTGATCGTTGCTGTCGTATCATCATCGCCTCCGGCGAGGTTTAGAGAGAGAAAGAGATGGTAAAATCTATAAAGAGAGAGAGAGAGTCAAGTGTGTTCAGAGAGAGGAGGTGCAGAGAGTTGTTGTATCATCATCGCCTCCGGCGAAGTTTAGAGAGAGAAAGAGAGGGTAAAAGCTAGGGTTTTAGAGAGGGGGGAACGGGGGTGGTTGTGCTCTGAAGAGGTGGTGCTTGTGGGGTGGGTGTTGATGGTGGCGGTGACGAGAAGGGGGAGGAGGTGGCTGCGGTGGTGGTGGTGCTATAGAGAGAGAAGAGAGAGAGTTGATCTGGGTTCTTGATCTACTTTGAGAGAGATGATCTGGGTTTGTTATAATAACTCATAAAATGACCAAAATACCCCTGCGCAAAAGGACAAAATAGGCTGGTTGCAACAGTCAAAAAGGGGGTTTTGAAATTTGGACTAAAATGACAACAAAATGCAAACCTCAGGTAGCTAGATTTAAAAATTTTGAATTTTGGACTAAAGTGGCAAAAGTGAGCAAACCTCAGGGACCATTTTGACTATTAACTCTAATAAAAAATAAAAATGTTTGTCAAGTCAATAAACGTTCAAAACTTATTTTGCAATAAATATATATTTTAGGTCACCAGAACAACCGAATAAACGAACTAAACTAAATCAGTGAGAAACTGATGTTTTGTGACTTTTTAAAACTTTAATGGTTTGGTTATGGTAGAGCGAGTTTTGTCACTTTTTTTTTCATACATAGATGAAAATATTACAAACTCAGTTGTAAAAAAATCAAAGCAGTGTTTTGAATCTTTTTACACCATTGTAAAGAAGTTGTTGGCATCAACATTTACATGTACTGTAAGTGTTTTTTACGGTGGTATAAATCAACAAAAACTTCTTCTTTTTTAAAGTTGCTTTTTTAGGATTTTTGGTTAGAAAAAAGCCTTCGTTTTGACCGAGTTCTCTAATTTCTCTCAACTCGTAAGAGTTTATATTTTGCTATATATATATATAATATAGAGTAGGAGTTGGGTGAAAAGTCTATTTTTCCTAGAAAGTCTAGGAAGGAATAAGAATTGGACATGTGTCATTGAGGGATTTTAAGTAGAAGGGCTATCATGTAATTTCACATTTTAATTTTATTTTTTTGAATGTATCTTCATTAACTAAAATTCCATGATTTTCGGAATTTTTATTATTTTCGAATTCAAATCTGGAAGTCAATGTGTTCATTAACTAAAATTCCATGTCACATTACATCGCATATTCTATTGTTCAGAAGATTACTGGAATTTATCAGCATGTTCTTGGTGCTGTGTTTTAACAGTTTACAGGGCTAAAGTCAATTTTTTTTTATAGATCCCACAATATAAAGATGGTAAAACACAGTGTATGAATCTGATTGCTGTTAAAACACAACTGTATGAATCTGAATGCTAAAACACAACTGTATGAATCTGATTACTGTTAAAACACAACTGTATGAATCTGAATGCTAAAACACAAGTGTATGAATCTGCTTGCTGTTAAAACACAACTGTATGAATCTGTTTGCTGTTAAAACACAACTGTATGAATCTGAATGCTAAAACACAACTGTATGAATCTGCTTGCTGTTAAAACACATCTGTATGAATCTGGATGCTAAAACACAACTGTATGAATCTGAATGCTAAAACACAACTGTATGAATCTGCTTGTTGTTAAAACACATCTGTATGAATCTGCTTGCTGTTAAAACACAATTGTATGAATTTGTTTGCTGTTAAAACACATCTGTATGAATCTGCTTGCTGTTAAAACACATCTGTATGAATCTGTTTGCTGTTAAAACACATCTGTATGAATCTGAATGCTAAAACACAACTGTATGAATCTGTTTGCTGTTAAAACACATCTGTATGAATCTGAATGCTAAAACACAACTGTATGAATCTGTTTGCTGTTAAAACACAACTGTATGAATCTGTTTGCTGTTAAAACACATCTGTATGAATCTGAATGCTAAAACACAACTGTATGAATCTGCTTGCTGTTAAAACACAACGTCAAGAAAACGGAGATGATAAGAACAATATTTGAATGGTGATGATGAACTCGGAGATGGTGGAGATGGAGAAGTGTTTTAATTTGATCCGGTGCTCTCCATCGTTTCTAAAGTTATCTTCTTCCATGATTGTAGTTATTTTTGGTAGGGATTGGGGTTTCCAAGATGGGTTTGGAGAGAGAGACAGGGAAAATCGCTTGAATTTAGGAACTGAGCGGTTATCTAATTGATTTAAAACACGGCCATTGACAAAATTGCCCCTACTCATTTAAAACAATCAATTAATTAAACTCAAATATTACAAGATTGCCATTGATTTAATCTCAACCCTTAAACACACCAATCGGATGGACCAGATCGCTTCCTAGACTTTCTAGGAAAAACACACTTTCCGTGCGAACCCTACTCTAGTGGAATTATAAGGAGAAATCTCATGTAAGTTGCAAAAACTTTGAAAACCTAATGAATGGACATCATGCTGCCACGTGTTACACTTTTTCGCTGCAACACTTTTACTGAAACCTGCAACATTTTCTAACACTGACACACTTTCCGTAACAGTGGAGAGATGATAGAGAATGTGTTACATTTTTTCAGCTGTTCACATTTTTTGTAACTCACCTGTAACACTTTTTTATTGTTTTTTTACAGCAATTTTTTAGATTATATGAAATATATGAATTTTAGAACTTATAATTTACGAAGTTTTTATTTTGTAGCGTAAAAAAAACATGTTACATTTTTTACAGCAAGATTTATATGTAACAAAACAGTTATCACATTTTTTGTCAAATGAGATAGGAGAGAGATAAGTGTAACCTTTTACATTTTTTTGTCAGACTGTAACATTTTTCTGAAAAAAAAAAAAACTTTTTATACCTTTTTAATATGAGATGGATGATGGAGATAAAGTTTTTTGTGTTTCTTTAACTCAGGTGGGTTTTCGATTTATCATTTCCATATATATATAGGGTTAGGATCATGTGAGAAGCATTAGGCTAATTGAGAAACAATTTGGATCATACATTTTTCCTAAACTTTTTTTAATATACACATATGTATAATTGACTATATACATATACATATGTGGGAACGGGATCAGGAGAAAACGCTCAAAAGTGTGAGAACGCATCCTGGCCTAACACGTGGTGCGGGACATGATCAGGGTCCGAGGGGTTTTTTTGTCTTTTCAATCTTCTTTTATTTTCCTAACGCGCTACAACATTTTCTGGCGTCTAAGATTTTTTTGGCGTTAATTGCATTTATTAAACTTTTTGGCGTTGAATTAATTGTTTTTGTGTCACATAAATAATTTGTTGGCGTTATAGCGTTTTCTGGTCAATTTTTTTGCGTTTTGTATAATAATTCCTTACGAGTCATTAATTTTTTCATAAGTTAAAAATAAGACTAAATGTTTTTTTTTTGGCGTTTAATGAATTTTTTGGCGTTTAATAGATTTGACTAGTTGCTTTGCCAGCACTTGTTCTCACAGTTTTCACACTACTAGTGTTTTGGTGTTTGTAGCTTTTGGTGTTTTATATAATAATGTATTTTATTTGTAGAGAATTAGATAACAAAACAACAGATAACTTGATAACAAAACAATATAAAATGAAAAAGAAAAAAAATTAAAAATGGTAATCTAATTTCTCTTCCGAATATTCACTGTCATCAGCTCCTTCTTCTTGAATTTGTTTTGGCATTTTGAACCTTTTGAATACCTTAGCTAGATGCCAAATTTCCTACATAAACCCCGTCTTTTTTAGACGAAACTGCTTAGTGGCATCCTGTTTTTTGGTGTGATATTCTTGTTTGGTGGCATGTCATTAAAGATCAACTCTTGCTTGATGCTATTTGTAATAATGGAGTCCAAAATAGCATTTTACACTTGTGTTGATCCCTTTATTCCAAGCCTATATTCATCAAGAACAAAGCTTACATGATGGCATATCACTATCATCAGTCTCTTTTTCTTGAATATTTGTCCATCTCATTCAGCAAAATATTATTGAGATAACCCTCTCAGAAGAAGAAACCATTCAGTGAAAGCTTTGCCATCTCTGGTTTTTTTAACTGACATTTTTTGGCGTTTTAAAGTGAGTAGTTTCTAGAGGATATGGCGTTTTTGTTTTCTAGGTGTGATCAATTTCATTGTTTTTAGACCCCTCTCTTATAGGAGTTTTTTGACGCTTAGTTTAGGAGGGACTTTTTTATTGTAATAAATGATAGTAATAAAGTAACTGTCTTTTCAGTTACTGTTTTTGTATTTACTGTGTTGATCAGCTTTTATCAGTTTTATAGGTGATAGACGTCTCAACTTCTAACTTTGGCGTTTTTTAAATGGCGTTATGCAGACCAAGAAGACAAGATACAATAACGGAGTAAATAAAATATTAAGCAGGAAAAATATTTATTGTTATTTTTGGCGTTTTGTAAGGAATAACCATTTTTAGTATTTTTTTGGTTTTTTGCTAATAAAGAGAGAAATATATCATTTAATTATCTTTAAAAAAAAAGATTACACCGAAGAAAAAAAAAGAGGAAAAAAATTAAAAGCCTTCGTCAAAAGGTACTTTATCCGAAAAGTATCCATCACTTGCGTCATCTTCTTCCTCCTCTGAGTCTTCATCTGGATCTTCATTCATGTCATCACCTTCACCTTCATCAGCTTCTTGTTCCTGAAGATTCTGAAGCCTCCACTTGAACATGTCTTGCATTAACTCCAATTTTGAGTCTATTTCCATGTTGGTACAAGTGGCGTTATGCAATTCTTCCATGAAACCAAGAAGCTGCTTTGTCATGATGTTTTCTAGCCAGTAGACTTCCTGCTCTCCACTGTCGTATGTAACGGTCACCATGTCTGTTACATCATCAAAACGCCATGATGTCATGACAGGGTCCGGCTTCACATCTGCTTTGATTGGTCCAAATTTCCTGGTTAATGCTTTCATAAGCATATGTGTTTCATGGCATTCGTTGTCTAGAGCGATGCCAAGGGATAAGATTCCCCTCTGTATCTCTTCTTCCATCTTTAAAATTGCCCTGATCGTCTTAACATACACCCTCCTTCTGTTGTCAAAACGGAGGACGAATCGCCTGATTGCCAGAGTGTATCTCCACGAAACGATTGTTGCCAGTTTTGGCGTTTTGGTTAAAGATGTTTTTTGCAGAAATGGATAGATTGAAGTGATTATGGAAGCTATGTTTTACCTCGTCTATATAATGATGTTTTTGGCGCGTAATTTAGGAGGGAATTTCTTCTAATAAATGTTAATAACTGAAATTCAGTTACTATGTTGTTTCATCTTCCTGTAATATCCAACGCGTTTTATCACTAATTTTTGGCGTTTTGTTTTTAATGGCGTTTTGTTTTTTTGAATGGCGTGTTATCATTTGATGGCGTTTTGAATGTTAGAGGTAAAAGACCCTTTTACCCTTAATGAAGCGCGTCCCACATAATAAAATTGATGTTATTTATAAAAAAGCCACCGCGCAATCTAGTCCATGGATTGTTTTGATCGGACGACCCATAAGCGTTCTCACCGTTCTCACACTTTTCACCGTTTTCTCTAAATCCTGGCCCTACATATGTGTATATTATGAAAAACTTAGGAAAATGTGTGGTCTAGAATGCTTCTCAAGTTTCTCAATTAAAAAAAAAAACAATTTAGGCCCCCGTAATTCTTGGGCCTCGACTGAAGAGGCAGCTCGCCCACCTCCTAAGCCAACTCTGGGTAATGGCTATTACTTTAAATTACGTTACCGAACCAACAATAAACCAATCATTTTCATGTTTTATATTTTACAAATAATATGTTGTGTATCGGAAAGCCTCGTCCACTTTCATCCAAAGCTAGTAATTCATCGACAGTTTACTGAATTAATGAAATCGTCAATAACCGAGCTAATTAGTTATGAAAAATTAAAAACCAAAGCATCGGTTATGTGTTCGCTTTTAGCTTATAGTTAAACTGAATCAATCCAAGCTCACTCGTAGTGTGAGCCTAAAAATAAAAAATATAAGACCATTTGTAGTGTACGTTCATGTAGACCACAGGCGATGATCATATGGATGAAAAAAACCTTCGCCCAGCTGGTATACCCAAAACATGAAACTTCGAATACAGGTATGTTAGCTTTAGGTGTCCAATGATTGATTATTTAACATTGCTATTAAGGTACGATTTAAAGAGTTACACTTTTAACGACAAACAAAAAGTAATATTTTACTGTTAAATATTATAAATCACAAAAGCGGATATTAATTGTGGAGAATGAGTATTTGATGAAGTACTTAGGATATTAATTATTTGTGAAACAATTAGTTTAATGAAAATAATTGGTGTAGTTTAAGGAGTTAAACGAGAAATGATTTATTATTTAGATAATGAATTAAAAGGTTATTTATTTAATAATAAAATAAAGTCAAAATGGTTTTAACTAATGGATTAATATTAGCGAAGAATAAGTGTTATTCGATGGAAACGATGAATGGTTATTATTACATAATAATTAGAGGGTTGTTTTATTATCAAATAATAAAAAAAAGGTGAATGGATTGACCGGTAATTAGTAGTTAATCTAGAATTAATTACATGGAGTGGAAATGATAAGTTAGTGGGTAAATGTCTAATTAATGGATCTATAAATAGAAACTAATCACAAACCCTGGGTACACAAGAGATTATTCAAAATACGTAGCCACACAAAAGTTTCCCTTATCTCTTATATCCCACGATCGCGATCGGTCTACCTGACCCCGCCATCCCACGTCGCCGCCTCCACTGTCGTGCCACCACCTGACCGTTGTAGCATTCCGCCATCGCCATCCTCTATTCCCGTGTGTTGGTGATTCAGATCGGATCTGTTTCGCGTGTGGATTTTTTGTGGTGATCGTGGAGATTTTGTGATTCGGTTAGTGAAGTCGTTTGTTGTATCTATCGTGCGAGTCTTCGATTTTCGTCAAGGAATAACCCTAAGACCTATATATATATATATATATATATATATATACTTATTTGAATAGACTGTAACCGGATCGTTGGTGGGATAGTTCTATCCGTGTTTGTGTTTTATCACGTTGTCCGCATCAGAACTAAATAATAAAAAATTATTGTGGTTTGGGCCATTTTGCCAGTTTAGTCCAAAGGTTTCATTTTTCGCCTATGGGTCCAAAAAGGTTTCACCATTGCCATTTTAGTCCACTAGGTTAACTTTATCTATTTTTCTGTTAACGAGAAAGGTAATTCGGTCATTTTATATGGCCGAATTGCCCTTCTAGTTTACAAAATTACATATAAAATGACCGAATTACCCTTCTCGTTAACAGAAAAAATGGATGAAGTTAACGCAGTGGATTAAAATGGCAACGATGAAACCTTTTTGGACCCACAAGCAAAAAATGAAACCTTTGGACTAAACTTGCAAAATGGCTCAAACCACAGGGACTAAAATGGCATTTAACTTTAATATAAAATTATATTTTATAAATTAAAACAGATACCTAGGACTCCCAACAGTGGTACCAGAGCCTGTTTTATAGTTATTCAGATATTATTATTTTAAATTGATCTTTCGTTTTATTTGTCAAAACTTTTGTTTGATAAAAACATCAAGGATTTATTGTTTTTGATGTGATTGTTCGTGAATTGAGCCCTAAATACTTGTGGTTGTTTTGGTTTGTTTGTAGTTTTTGGTTGCTTTAAATATTTGTAATTTTCGGGTTATTTGGAACCCTTTGAAATAGTTAGGTTTCATTTGATTTTAAAAGTAGTTTTATTATAAAATTGTAAAACCGGTCGAGACAAGATATTGAAGACCGAAGATGGAAATGAACAAAACCATGAAGATGGATGTGGTACCCGAGGAAAATCCACAGTCATCTTAACTTATCATTTCACTCTTCTGTGACTGCTTATCAAATTTCGGGACGAAATTTCTTTCAACTTGAGGATGATGTGACAACCCGTAATTTCAGGTTAATACTTTAACCTAACCACATTTAGTTTAGACGTACATTCATAGCACTGCATTTAACTAAGGTTAGTTAAATGAGTCTACATTAGTAATTCGGGAAATTATTGGAACACATATTCATAGCACTGCATTTAACTTGGGTTAGTTAAATGAATCTACATTGGTAATTCGGGGAATTACTGGAACACACACACAAGTTAATTCTCGAACGTTGGTGACTAACTAGAATAATAATTATAAACGAACGGTTTATACAGAACTTATACGTTGCATGACAGATATGTGAATTATATGCTTAAACTGCAAACTGTAAGATGTTATGTGCCTTGTGTAAAAGTTATGTAGTTAGGGGTGTTTAAAGTTAATATTGAAATTATAATAAAACATTACAACCCTAAACACTTCTCATAATCTCAATCATACGGCAGTTTCTCTCATCATTTTTGGCTACACAAATCTCACACACAATCTTTCTACTCATCAAGAACAAACACTAGATTGAATCTAATGTAATGCTTTATGTTATACATTGATATCCTTGTTTTCTTGATCTCATGCAAACCCTAGATATCCAAACAACTTACCTGTGATTAGTTAATCATGCTTGAACGAATGTTTGATTGTTTGTGTATAAATGTGTAAATGTTTGCTAGATGTTAGAGATGATATTGACATAATAGAACTGCTAAATTGCTAACGTGTTGATTTGCTACGTAGCATTGTTGAGATTAGGGTTTGATCATACTGTAACTCTTACATGGAAAAACTATGATTTTGGTGTTGTTAATCCGAGGTTAGAGATGCTATTGACATAATAGAACTGCTAAATTGCTAACGTGTTGATTTGCTACGTAGCATTGTTGAGATTAGGGTTTGATCATACTGTAATTGTTAGTCCGGATAAATGTTTTAAAGGTTTCTGAATTTGATATTGAAAAGATGTGGTCTGAGTTTAGCCATGAATATCAGTTTCGAGTTTACATGTGCATATGTGTTCTGAGTTACTGTAAGTCTGAATATATGATGTTGATTTCCGAGTTTATTAGGGGACTTTATGTCGAAGTTTGTTAGAGGACTTTATGTCCAAGTTTGTTAGAGGACTTTATGTCCGAATTTATATGAGTTACAAGAGTCCAAGTTTATGTGATTGAAAAGTTGGTCCGAGTTTATATATTTTTGTTTGATCCGAGTTTATTTATGGGACCGGGTTATATGTGAGGTAACATGTTTAATTTCAGATTTTGGTTAAACAAAAGAAGGGTCCAAGTTTATTGATGTTATATTCCTAATGTAAGAAGGTGTAAAGGATCCCAGTTTATCTATTATGTTTGTTCCATGTTTACTGTGGTTCCGAGTTTGTTATATGTGTGTTGTCCGAGTTAATGTGATCCGAGGCATGCATGATTGTCTAAGTTAATGTGAGTCTGAGTTTAATTATATAAGTTTCCGAGTTAATTATGGTTATGTATTCCGAGTTTCCTTGTGATGTCCGAATTATTCAAAATCAAGCTACATGTTACCAACTAATGTCACCAACGAGAGAAATCACTGTATGTTACTGTGTGTTAAACTTGTTAACCTGATCTCATTAAACACTTGGTTGTTTGGACAATTAGGGTATTGCATAACCCTACTTGAATACATACTTACACTCATTGTACATTAGGTCCAATGAGAGGATGACCATCAAGCCAGGCGGGGCCATCACACCGCCACACACCATCTGCATCTTTCATTTCTGATCCTTACGAGGATTGGAGGCACTCAATTGAACCCGTGAGACGATCAGTCTCTTTGAGCACATCGCCATCTTATCACCATTCGTTTGGGCCTCAACAATCTCATGAGTCCCACCACTCAT
This sequence comes from Helianthus tuberosus, assembly GCA_030545235.1. Lineage (NCBI taxonomy): Eukaryota > Viridiplantae > Streptophyta > Magnoliopsida > Asterales > Asteraceae > Helianthus > Helianthus tuberosus. The sequence goes on from JARYGA010000838.1 coordinate 36,183, forward strand.
AGCATTCGCAGCATTCGCTGCATTCTCACCACTCTCTTTCTCGGGTCACTTTGACCCAAACGATTACATAAACTCTCCCGCGGGTCATAACCCGTTGGGTCCCGAAGACCATTTTCCCAAAGACATGGATGTGGATGAAGATCCAGATCCAGTTATGCCACCATCTAGGACGCCCACGCATCCCATTGATATCTCTAGTGGTTCCTCTTTCGCGGGATCCCTTATCAAGGTCCTGATGAATATGCAGAATGGTGGGGTCAGTGGAAGTAGGAATATACTCCTTCTTTCCACAATATACCACCACAACAGCCTCTATCTGAGGAGCCATACTTTCAAGCGGTGACACCGCCACCACCACCAGTGGAGGAACAACCTCCGACACCTCCAGAACCGCCGAGGAGGAGGAGAAACGCACGTATGTCTGTGCGTGGGGGCCCACGATTTAGTTCGCCCCAAGCTTCAAGTAACTATCCCCCTATTCCTGAGGATCCCCAAATGGGAGGACCCTCGAACGTTATGCCGAAAATTGACACCACACCGGCCACCTTTGCCCAACAACCACCTCCGATGGGTTTTAAAAACCCAATTCCCACCTACCTAGCTACGACTGGGTATAAACCGTTTGAGCCTCAAGCACCTACGGGTTACAATTATCAAGCACCCGCTTACGACCCATAAGTTGAAATGGTTGTCCATAATGCTTTATATCCTTCACCCTTCCCTCCTGCATACCCAACTGGGTATCCCACCAATGGGTATCAATACCCTCCACCTCAACCACAACAACAACCTCAACAACAAATGCCACCCCAGCAACTCGAAATTTTAAATCAAATCCTAGAAAGGGTGAATAGCGTTGAACGTAGAGTATACAGAGGTGAGAGGAGGACAAGTAAGTTCTTCAAGAAACTTACAAAATTAATCAAGGGGAAGAAGGATGAAGATTAAAGAATTATTTTGTTTTGTATTTGGTTTATTTAGAATTAAGTCCCTACAAGGACACTTTCATTTAGTATTATCCCTGCGTGGACACCTTATTTCTGTAATAGTCCCTGCTTGGACTTGTTTTCCTTTTAGTCCTTGCGTAGACCATTCGTATGTTAGTTAAGACCCATATTGGGCAATTTTGTAAACCCTACTTAAATTAATGAGATCTTTCTTTTAATAATTGTTATTATTATATGTACTTCATTACAATATTATTCAAGCAATCATTTCTTTTTATTCAAACTTTATTGATCTGCTAAATAAATTCCAAAAGATCTTCTTAATGGTATAACCTAGCCTATATGTCAATACGAGCATGGCTATGATGATAAAACCCTCTTAAGACAATTAATCCTTGTTAAAATCCAGAACATGTTAACACTCCTGGCAGTGTGACTTGAGAAACCACACCAGTCGTCAAGGTATTTGGATTTCTTCCAAGCCTTTATATAGCCTAAATGATCAAGGTGAATCATGGCTAATGTCATCAAATATGATGATCATATTAAACATCCAATAGTGATGTTATTTGTTTTGCCTACGGGCCAAGTTATATCGTTTTTCATAACAATGACAGTCGTAGTCTATGACTCCCTCTCTAAAGGCGAAGAACTATGTTTAAACCTTAAAGCCCCTGATCTAATGAGATTGTGGCTTATATTTCAAACTTTCCAAGCGACAAGGCCTTTTGTACCATATAATAAATGTCCTTCGAGACGAGCCTTCGTGCTATATAATGTTGTCTATACAATGACAGTTGTGACATATGTTCCCATGTCTAATATACAAAGGATTATATCCTATTTAAATGCCTTGATGGTTCTCTTGTAACCTAGGCTAACTATAATAAAATAATTCTAAAATAAACATTCTTTAGAAATGTTATAAATATTAGCCTATATGGTTCATTTAACACCATGGCTAGTTAATCATCAAATATGATGATTCATTATTTAGCAACTAAACAGCTGTTGTTATTTGATATATAGCATTAAAAGCTTCATCATGGTTAATTCTAACGAAGCGCATAGCCATACAGCTGAAAGAAATGATGCTACAAGACTTAATATAACTGGCGCTGACTTACAGGCCATGATTGATACAGCTGTTACTAAAGCTGTAGACAAAGTGCTCAAGGAGTCAAGTGCCACTCGCTCCAAGTCCCACTCTAAGTCCTATACTAATCCGCATACATCTAAGAAGGATGAATCCATTAATTCACCAAATTAAAAGAGTGAACCATCCAAGAAGATAGTGTTTGACCAAGAGCCCCATTTCAACAAGGGTTGCACTTTTAAGTACTCCATCTCTTGTAAACCAAGAGACTTTAATGGAGAAAAAGGAGCCATAGACTGTATGAAGTGGCTTGACGTGATGGAAATGGTTGTTGATATAAGTGGGTGTGCCAAGGAAGATGTTGTCAAGTTTGTATCCTAGTCTTTTAAGGGCGATGCCCTAACCTAGTGGAAGGCACTGATTCAGGCCACGGGGAAAATTCCCCTCTATAACTTATCATGGGCCAAATTCGTGGAATTGGTAAAAGAAACCTATTGCCCTCAACATGAGGTAGAGAAGGTTGAAACTGACTTCTTGACTCTGGTCATGAAGAACTTAGATTGCAGGACATATGTCTCTAGTTTCAACTCCATGTCAAGACTAGTCCCATATTTGGTTACACCCGAACCAAAGCGCATTGCGCGCTTCATTGGTGGTTTGGCACCAGAAATTAAGGGAAATGTTAAGGCTTCAAAGCCTACCACTTATAGATCTGTTGTAGATCTATCATTGTCCCTTACACTGGATGTGATTAGGAGTAGGTCTGGAAAGACCGCTAACGAGGGGAAAAGAAAAGGGGAAGATGATAACTCACTCCATTCAGACAAGAAGAAGAAAGGGAACTCTGGGTTCAAAAAGAACCAGCCCACATGCAAAAACTACAACAGGAAGCACTATGGGCGGTGCACCATAAATCCGCAGGCCAAACCCTGTGGGATATGCAAGAAAAAGGGGCACAAAACTCTGGAGTGCAGGGATCTAAAGGATGCAGTATGTTATGGCTGCAATGAAAAAGGGCACATTAAGACAAATTGCCCAAAGAATACAAAGAAGCCTGAAGAGGCTAAGAAGGCGAATGCGAGGGTATTCCAAATGAATGCCAGAGAAGCAGCAAAGGACGACAATGTTATAACAGGTACCTTCCTCATAAACGATATTTATGCTAGAGTTTTATTTGATTCAGGTGCAGATAAGTCTTTTGTAGACCTGAAGATTAGTAAACTGTTAAATCTGCCTATTAAAACTCTAGACATTAAATATGAGGTGGAACTTGCTGATGCTACCTTAGAAACTGCTTCGTGTATTCTTGATGGATGTTCTATATCCATTAAGAATCATTCTATTCTGTTATCTCTTCTACCAATGAAATTGGCGGGGTTTGATGTAGTTTTGGGCATGGATTGGTTATCATATAACCAAGCCCGAATCTCCTGCGATAAGAAATTCATCGACATCAAAACCCCTTCTGGTGAAACGATCACCATTCAAGGAGATACGCACTATGGATTGGCTGATCAAGTGTCTATACTTAAGGCATCCAAGTGCTTGAAAAGAGGATGTGTCATCTACATGGCACAGGTGACAGTGGACGAGCCGAAGCCCAAGATAGAAGACATTCCAGTCATTTCTGATTACCCAGATGTCTTTCCTGATGAGCTACCTGGATTACCTCCCGAGAGGCAAGTGGAGTTCAGGATCGACATTATGCCTGGGGCAGCACCGGTTGCACGAGCTCCGTACCACTTAGCACTAACCAAAATGAAAGAGCTAAGAGCCCAATTAGATGAACTTCTGGAAAAAAGGTTTTATTCAACCCAGCTCGTTACCTTGGGGAGCACCCATTCTGTTTGTAAAGAAGAAAGATGGTGCAATGCGTCTGTACATTGTACATTAGGTCACGTGTAATGGACCTAACACCATATTAACGCGTAGAAGCACGTAAACACATACCGAGCAAACTAAGGTGAGTTCACTACTCCTTAACAAGCATGCGTCCCGGGGGGACAAACTATTATTCCTGGGAGGACTACTTTTTAATAAATGTTGTAGTTTAATTTCGATGTCAGTTAATAAACCCAATCTCTATCATGTAAGTCCCTACTTATTACCAAGCTAGTTGCTTGGGAGGCAACAGGGTATTAGTTGATAGCCCTATTATGTTTGACAAACCTCACACCGTGCTGGGAGCCGAGCGTGAACTAAGGACCTTAATCATTTTGATCAATGTTGATAGACATTGATGAGGGCACAACAAACATAATCAGTCATAACGGTACCGAGTTTATTATTTCTTGACATGTCTTTAAAGCTAAACATTTACATTATTTAGGTTGAACAAAACTATGAACTCGCCAACTTTATGTTGACACTCTTCTGCTTGCAGGTAGTTAGGTACATCATAGCATTAGAACTTGCAGTCGCGGGAGTTAGAAGTGTCATGGGGCGTGCTACTTGATGAGGACATTTAATATTATGCAATTTAAGACAATTTGGTTTTGATTGTTTTGAAACAATTACTTTTGCTTCTGCTGAATACATGTTTTTGTGAAACATTTATTTTGAAATACATTATTCATGTTGGACATGATGAATGTGTTTAATATTATTTACTATTAGATCGGCATAATTAGTGGCTAGATCCTGGTACGTCAAACGCCTCGCGGTGAAACCCGCTTGTGGTAATTTGAGGGTGTAACAATGGAGATCTTGGACTAAGTGGGAGCAAGGCCAGACTTGTGTGGTTGTTTGTCTCTTTTTAAACCGGTTCATTTTGTCGTTCAAGACAGGCTCGAACGCAACTGAACAAATTACCACTAGTAGCTCGATTTTGTATTTATTGTATTGTGTAGTTGTGACAGATTGTTAAGTGTAGATAGTCTTTAACATACCAAACCGTTTTCACAATCATAAAACAACTGGATAAATCAAAAGGCATTTTTAATATAACTTAGAAATAAAAAGAGTTTTATTATAAGATAAAACAATTGGTTTTTAATAAAAGTTGTTAATTTGATAAAAACATAAATTAATAAGTGTTTATTAATTTAAAATCAAGTTCGCGATTAACGACCAACATAGTTTTGAAATAAGGTATTTAAAATTGAATTGTGTCGAGAGTGAAAAGGAGTTTCAAACTAATCACGAGCATAAAGTAAAATTGGATTTTTACTAAAGTTGCATGACTTGCCTTATGCTACAAGTCGTCCACTACATTTTGACCATATTTGGTAATTAAGATATGAAAGTAAAATCCCTAACTAAATCGATATTGCTATGTCATCCTAAAGTGTAATTTCATTAGTTATAAAAAATATTGACACAATTAAAAAAAAGTGAAACAACTAGAACCAATTTATTTGAACCCCCTTTGTTAATGATTACCCTACATTGGGCCTACGGTTTTGGGGAGAGGTTGAATCGTGATTCTTAAGTCACTTAGGTCGTTTCCACACATTTTCATTATACGACCAATATCACTTGAAACAGTTTCAGGTGGGCATAGTTGGGGTTAAACGTACCATGTCTTGACACATCGTGTAATGTGACCCTAAGCCCGAGAGTTATGTAAGACGCAATTGGTAATCGTCACCTACCCACGTAATAGATACTGAGTGAACAGAGCTCGTCCATTCACTTTGTATTTATGAAATGGGATCTCATGTCCTAATAACATTTTTGCAATTGGGTCATAAAATCAATTAAGATATTAAGCATGAAAATACTAAACAATTTTGTATTCGTTTTGTAGATGTCTTCGTTAAATTCCACACTTTCTCTCAAATCCATTTTAGATGTCAAACTCGATGAAACAAACTTCATAGTTCGGTATAGTAACCTAAAAGATGTTCTTAGAGCTACTAAGAAGTTACATGTTCTGAAATTCTCATTGCCACTTCAACCTCCCAAGCACAGAGACAATCTACAAGGTTGGATTGTAATTTTCGAAATTGCAATTGAAGTAGCAATATATGTTAAAATGTCCATATCACCATAAAGTTTCTTGATTGTTTTAAATCATTTACCAAGCATGCAATGTTAGTGTATATTACGTGTATTATTTGGTTGTTATTCATTTGATTCTTGTTTGGTTGGTTATTGTTTATTTGGTTGTTATGTTGATTGTTGAATTCAAGCAAGCAAGCATATTGTGGATCCATGGCTGACCTTTCATCATGACTATGGGATGTGGTATCGCCTCACATTGTCTTTTGTAGGCTGACCTTTCCTCATGACTATGGAATGTTGGTATCGCCACCTCATTTAGTCACGCCCTTATGGGTGTGGGACACAAGCAGCTGGTTTTGTTTTATTTTATTCATGATTTATTGTCTTATTAATTGTGATATATGTTTACACATGAAGTTGCATGTTTATTTTGTTAAATCAAATAATAAAGCAAAATATTTTATTTAAATTTAGATCTATACACCAACTTTATGTTGACCCAAAAACTCTTTTTACGCATGATACATGTACACAAGTATGAGTGGATTAAAGGTTGAAGACATGCAGGACATTCCTTAGATTAATAAATTGGAATTTACTTTATGTTTGATGAATTTGAATATTGTATGATTTATTTGAGATTTCTATGGAAAGTGTGACAATTTAATTTGATCATGTTTTAAATACAAACTTATAATAGTTGTTATGAGCTATGGACAATCCACATGCCCCATACCAATCCGTGGTGGGTCGGGGTGTGACAAATCAATCGATTGTTATGGTTAAAGAAAACAATTTGGCTACTCTCGTATGTCCAATGTTGATTAAAACGAGTTATACAATATGGGGTATGTGAATGAAGGAGATCTTTAATTTGTATGGAGTTTGGGATCAAATTGAACCAGGAACTACTTTGGATGCGAAGAAAAACAACATGGTAATAGCGTTGTTGTTTCAGGCTATACCCGAATATCAGATTTTACAAGTCGGTAATCTGACTACAGCCAAGGAGATGTGGGAAGTATTAAAGACCCAGAATCTCATGGTTGGCCGGGTTAGAGAATCACAGTTACAGACTTTGATGACATATTTTGAGAATTTGAAGATGAAAGATCAGAGTTTAGTTGACGAAGTTTGCTATATGGGTTAGCGTCGAGTTGGCTTCATTGGGTTCAACGATTTATGAGCCTAAATTGGTCAAAAAGTTTCTGAACGGGCTACTCAAAAGATTTATTCATATGATGGCTTCTATTAAACGGGTAGCTGATCTCAAAACGATAACGTTTATTGATGTAGTTGGTCGTTTAAAAGCATACCAAGATCAGATAAAAGACGAGGAGACTCAAGAGAACAACCAAGGTAATTTGATGTTTACTAAAGCCGAGTCCTCACGTAATAATTGGAACGTAATTTGTTTAAAGGGAAATGAAGGGATCAAGTTAGAGGAAAAATTCCAGGATGATGAGCAGTAAGATGAAAGTCAAAGCCTAGATGGTTAAGATCATGGGTCAAAGAAAACAGATCAATGAAGAACCAATAATCACCAAAAGGGAAGAAAGGATATATCACAGGTTCAGTGTTACCTTTGTGATAAATTTAGTCGCTTTGCGTCAGGGTGTCTGAATCGTATGAAGAAACAGGAAGAAGCTAACTTAGCTGAAACTGATGATTTGGATCCATATTTGTTTATAATGAGATATGATAAAGCGACAGTTTTTCTAAAAGAAGAAGGGGTGATTCAAAAGAATTTCAAGACCGAGCAAATGGGAAAAGACACTTGGTATCTCCAAAACAGAGCATCCAATCACATGACGGGTAATCAAGTTTACATCTTTGAGCTTAATGAACGTGTCATGAGAAAGGTGGAATTCAGATATGGATCTTGTATTGACTTACGGGGAAAGGGATCAATGTTACTTAAAGGAAAAACAGTGTAGCAACGCCTATTGACCAATGTTTACTACATACCGAGTCTATAATGCAATATCATAAGTTTTGGTCAAGCAACGAAAGGTGTATGTGACATTCACATGAAACACGGTTTGATAACCATTCATAATGATGCATGTAAGCTTATGATGAGGGTGACAAGGACCAGGAATCGCTTGTACAAGATTAGCCTCAAGATAGCAAGTCGAAGTACACAAGTTAGCAGCATGATTGGAATGAAGAATTTTATGGGTGGGGATTTACAAAGAGTTGAACTGGAAGATGATAAGCGAAGTACAAGTTGTAATCTTCTCAAAGATCCAAGTTCAATTGTTAAACCAAAGTTCAAAGAAAATGTTAGACAGGGGATTCAAACCCAAGGAAGTACATGTAATGATCACAAGAAGCAAATGTTTGTACAAGCTAAGTGGAGCCAAAAGAACACAACAAGAAATGATTAAGAAGAGCCTTGGGAGAATCAAGACAAATATGATAGGCTTAGAGATGGAAACCTACTTATTCCGGATTCAACAATTAGTCGGGATTGTTGGCTCAATTGTTTTTTTTTTTTTTTTGACCAAGGAAGGGGTCCAACCCGACAATTAAATGTTTTTATTAATGGGTTTAAACAAGTCACAAGTTAGTGAATTTGGAGGACCAAATTTGGCAAGTGGGTTAAATTGGTTAAGTTTTCTAATGACATTACAATTAGTATGGTAATGTCTTGGCTAGCAAAATAGGGTTTGACTTTATATGAAAAGAAACCAAGTTATGGTTTGAAAGTATGTAACCAGTTTTTTGAGTTATATTTTCTTATTAATATACTAGAGATTATTCGTGTTCATGTTCTTGTGTTTCATATTCGATTGGGACTTAATCTTCTACTAGTCGTTGCAAACATGTTACATTAGTATCCTACCAAATGTTCATACCTTTCCAAACATGAAACTACACAGATTAACGGGCTTAATCCAGCCAAATTGTGTTAATACCTTTCCAAACATGAAACTACACAGATTAACTTTACAATCCATAGTTCCATACAACTAACTCACTGCATGTCTCTGTATTTAATAAAGCAATGTTACTTAATCCTAGGTGTCAAAAATCTAGCTCCCCACATTATATTAATCCTAGGTATAATTTTGTGAGTTTTTTTCAATTTTGATGTATTTATTAAACCCAAAAGTAAATTCATCTTTCAAAGACAAAACTCGGTAAAAACTTTTGGGAACCCTCTATAACATCTCTTTCCCTTCTGCATACATACAAAAGCCTGGTCAAATCCAACAGGCACCAATACCCAATCTTTCCTTTTCCTTTTCCCCTTCTTCTTTGTTCCCTCTGCTTCTTCTCCTTTCATATCCATTTCAAGTTATGGTTCAAAAAACCCAAAACAATCATTTTGTATGTTACTTTCTCTCTAAAACATAAATCATACAGATCCATATTTACATAAAACTCCAAAACATATATTCAAGAAACACAAATCCTACTGTTGTGCTCGATTTCTAAACCTGGTCGACGATATACAGAAGCATTCACATGGATCGCACTTTGAAATGATCTTCCTCTTCTGCACATTGATTCTCAGTTGAAATATATACAGGCATACCAGCTCCCTTTCACTCTCCATTGTCAATTTGGTTATATTTTCTTGTAAGTGGATTTTATATAGAGTTTATATATTTTAATTTTCTGTAGTTTATGAACTGAATTTGTGAAGTTTATGTGTAGGGTGTTGGTTTTTGAAGGAAGTTTTGCTATTGTTTGAAGAAATCAGATTTGTGAATTTGTAAGATTTAATTTACAGTTTTTGTATTCACTGGTTAATTGTTTTCTAATATCTGGTATGTAAATTAAGATCCTTTCTTCTTCATTCATGATATGTAAATTAATATACTATCAAAACTGGTAACGAAACAATTAAAACTAGCATATTTAAACAACATAGAGAAAAATATAAGAAAAATGCATAGACCCTGTAATAAATTAGATGTAGCCAAGAGAAGAGAGATGTGACTACTAAAGCGGCTAAGATAAAGGTTTAGGGTTTATTTAAAGCTAAGTTTGATGAAAGATTTTAGTGGCTGTGATGATTAAAGCTTAAGGTGTGAAAACAAAGTTTCAGGTTGTTTATGCGTAAACAAAGATGAAGGGATTAAAAGGATAGTAGGTTTATGGTTCTTGGGAATAGAATGAAAAGAAACAGATCTTAAAACTGAAGCAAGAAAAGTCAAAGTTGTTTAACTTTTGTTTGAAATTCTTTGATTATTAAATTGAGATCCAAAAGTGGACCAGTTCGGATTATTATCGGCCAATAACTGAGTTGGGATTATTATCGGCCAAATTGAGCAAGTTGGGATTATTTAAATCCAATTTGCCTAAATAATCTTCTAATGTGGGGCATCGGTAAAATTGACATTCGGCTATGATTTTATACATTTGGGCTGCCAAGTTCACAAGTTGGGTTAATTCTTGAAAGGGACCGAGTTTGATTTAAATATTCAACAGTTAATATTGACATAGGTTTGACTGCTACGAAGGAGGTGAAGGATGACATCAAAAGAGGTGATGATTCGCTTTGATCTCCGCTATCGATTTTGCAATAGGATGAAGACGATGAACTAGATCCATATCGAGGTTTGTTTTATGATGAACATGCTAAAATTCATAGACATATTAGGAACATATTTCATTTGCATAATAGTCCTTATTTGCTTCATTTTCTGAAATATTTTGACTGGTTATCGCTCAAGATAATTGACATACAATCAATTTTATTTATTTGTTGACTTATTTTGTAGATTTGAAGGGCACAGAGACAACTCAATTTGTCTATTTGATTTTGAAGGTAGTTTTAATCTATCTGGATGCTGTTTGATAACTCACTAATTCAATTATCTTATATTTCATTAGAGGTTTGTTCTATACTTGCATAGGGGAAGGTTCATTGGGGAACACTAAAAAAGTGGGGAACAGCGGGGAACCGGCTCAAACGAACTCCGATTGGACTCATTCCAGCGGCGTTGGAACCGGCTCGTCAAACCCTAACTAAGATCTCTTAACCCTAAACCCTAAATCCTAACTCCTAAACTCTAAACCCTAAGGCTAAAAAATAAGGCTAAAACCTAAGCTAAACCGTAAAATCTAAACTATAAACCCTAAAAGCTAAACCTAAAGCTAAACCCTATAGTTAAACCTAAAGCTAAACCCTAAAAGCCAAACCCTAATATATTTAGGGTTTAGGGGTTATGATTTAGGGTTTAGGTTTAAGAGATCCTAGTTAGGGTTCGACGAGACGGTTCCAACGCCGCTGGAATGAGTCCAATCGGAGTTCGTTTGAGTCGTTCCCCACTGTTCCCCATTTTTTTAGTGTTCCCCAATGAACCTCACACTACTTGCATAATCTATATATATATATAGGGTGGGAGTTCGCTACAAAGTCTATTTTTCCTACAAAGTGTGAAAAGTCATAAAATACCATAATATCAATCATAAAATACACTCAAAGCCCACAAATAACATAGTGAAGATTACTAAAACACCATATTTGTAGGTTTTGTGTTGTGTTTTGGATGATAAGGCTTTAATTACCGAATGACTAACATTAGTGTATTTATGTTGATTATCATGTTGTGTTTTATATTCATAGTTGTACGATGGTGTGTTTGAAGTTTTTAAGGACTGTTAGGGTTTCGATATTGTGTTTTAGTGATCATCACTATGTTATTTGTGGATTTTGAGTGTGTTTTATGCCTGAAATTGTAGTGTTTTATGACTTTGTACACTTTGTAGGAAAAATGGACTTTGTAGCCGAACCTCACCCATATATATATATATATGTATTTGTTTCCCAGGTTCTTGGTTTTGGGTATTCCGTAGAAGAAGTTTATGCTGCATACAAACAACACAAAAGTTGAAATTACAGTAACCGGTTATTTTTTGCTATTTATTATATGTTGCAATGCTAACTTTAACAATTGAAAAGATTAATCAGGACACTGTTAGAGGTGGAAAGTGCATGAGTGGTGCTAGACTCTCTTTTAAGTTCTTTCATCGCTATCCTCCGATCAACTTGGTTAAAGATTTCGACTCGTGTGAGATTAATCTACACGTTTCAAGGCTTTGAGATTAACCATTCATATACACAGAGATGCTACTTTGTAACAAAACTCAAAGAACCCTGAATTGGATTTTAATCTTTTTCTACAAATTAGTGGTGACGGACGGTCATTTTGATCCCTATTCGTTTGATGAAGGAGAAGAAGTTAACCCCTTTGCTGTATGTTTTTTTGTTTTTTTCGAAATACCTTTGTTTGGTTATTATTTTAGTAAATGTGTCTTGCTACCATTGTTGTTAGTACCCTCTTATGCACTTTTTTTTTTCCTTTTTCTTGCTTCATTAAAAATTCAATTGATTATTTAAGAATTAATGTTTTGTGCAGAATTACGTTACCATTTTTTTGACTACTTTGTGTATTAAAACCTATCATGGTTGCACTTATAAGTATATAAACTACTCATGAGATATTATATATGTACACATATATTTCTTTTTCTAATTTTGTGTGCTTGGGGACACGAAAGCATGACAAGACTTTTACAATAAGGTAATTTATTCAATCCTATTATGGTTATGTTTTACTCTTTTCATCGACAATAACCGTTTGCCTTGTGGTATATAGTTATAACATGACACTTATTTGAGCACGGAGGCGAAGACGTGAATTAAAGTTACTTATATTGAGGTAATTCTTCAAACCTTTAGCACTTATTATTTTTATTCTTTTTGTTTGCCGATTATTGTTGTTTTTTCGGAGGAGCTGTTCTACTTGTCATTAACGCTTATGCATTTTAATTGTGCTCTCCCTATTTTAATTTTAGGGGATGGTTCACATCGTCTTTGTTTTGACCAAAGATGAATTAAATTCCTAAAATTAGACGATAGGACACTGTGTGAGGTGCTCAAGTTGTTTTTATCTTATCCATGCTACTGAAATTATGTTATCATAAACTCTTTTTTTATCCCTTAATACCAATGTAAGGATATGGTACCAACTACTTTGATGTATAAGAGCTGAACAATAGGTTTGCAACTGTCTAATGTTATTTGCATTGTTAATTTTTCTTTCTGATTACCTAGCTTAGGAGAAATTTCAGATGATCATATCAATTACATTTTATACCTCAATATTGCTCATATATTGACTTTAATTTCACTTCTGCGGACTCGACTGCAACTTTGACAAGCTCACATTTTTAGTCATATTTTGTTTGTTACACATGCTATTATGAATGGATTTTTTTTTACCCCTTCGATTATATTTTTTCATTGGTTCTTTTGTATTGTTGAATGGAATATGCAATTTCATCCTTCTTTGTAGGGCTGTAAACGAACCAAACGTTCGGCGAACAGTTCGTGAATCGTTCGGCGGGAAGTTCGTTTGTGTTCGTTCGTTTATTAAACAAACGAACACGAACAAGAAATTTCGTTCGTTTAGTTAAATGAACAAACATGAACAGAGGTCGCGTTCGTTCGTTTATGTTCGTGAACGTTCGATAACGTGTTCGCTTGTGTTTGATAGTTCATTAATATTTTTAGCTTTTATATTTATTTAAAAATATCAAAATTCTGACAAATTAAATATTTAATAAGTGTCAGTGTATTATATATTCTGTTAATGAACGATTGTTTGTGTTCGTTTATTTCCATTTGTGTTCATGAACATTAGTTTGTGCTCATTTGTGTTCGCCAACGTTCATTGCCTAAAATTAACAAACAAACACAAACGAACACGAACAAGTTCATTTCCTTAACAAACGAACACAAACATAAAATCTCGTTCGATAAGTGTTCGTGAACGGTTCGCGAACACATATATTTTTTAACAAACGAACACGAACAATGTCTCGTTCGTGTTCGTTTGGTTCGTTTACAGCCCTACTTCTTTGTAGTGTTTTTGTTATTTTTTTTATTCCGTATCAAAATTAAATTGCTCAATCCGTATATCACACGGGTAGATAACCTAGTATAATAATATATAACAGAAAATCCATCATTCATCCTAAACTTCTTTTAAAAAAAATATATTATTAGCCAATGATCTCTAGATCAAGAGGTAGAAGGCTTGTATTTCTCTTGAGAGATGCAGGTTCAACTATCATTTGATGCAGAGTAAGGCACTAGTGGGCAATGATAGGAGACCCAGGGAAACCCGGGTTGAATCTTTTTAATCTTTTTCTACAAATTAGTGGTGACGGCCGGTCATTTTGATCCCAATTCGTTTGATGAAGGAGAAGAAGTTAACCCCTTTGGTGTAAGTTTTTTTTGTTTTCTTTTCGAAATACCTTTGTTTGGTTATTATTTTAGCAAATGTGTCTTGCTACCATTGCTATTAGTACCCTCTTATGCACTTTTTTTTTTTCCTTTTTCTTGCTTCATTAAAAATTCAACTGATTATTTAAGAATTAATGATTTGTGCAGAACTACGTTACCATTTTTTTACTACTTTGTGTATTAAAACCTATCATGGTTGCACTTATAATTATATAAACTACTCATGAGATATTATATATGTACACATATATCTCTTTTTCTACTTTTGTGCGTTTTGGAACACGAAAGTATGACAAGACTTTTACAATAAGGTGATTTATCCAATCCTATTATGGTTATGTTTTACTCTTTTCATCGACAATAACCGTTTGCGTTGTGGTATATAATTGTAACGTGACACTTATTTGAGCACGGGGGCGAAGACGTGAATTAAAGTTACTTATATTAACGCTTATGCATTTTAATTGTTTGCCGATTATTGTGTTTTTTTCGGAGGAGCTGTTCTACTTGACATTAACGCTTATGCATTTTAATTGTGCTCTCCCTATTTTAATTTTAGGGGATGATGTTATGGTTCACATCGTCTTTGTTTTGACCAAAGATTAATTAAATTCCTAAAATTAGACGATAGGACACTGTGTGAGGTGCTCAAGTTGTTTTTATCTTATCCATGCTACTCAAATTATGTTATCATAAACTCTTTTTTTATCCCTTAATACCAATGTAAGGATATGGTACCAACTACTTTGATGTATAAGAGCTGAACAATAGGTTTGCAACTGTCTAATGTTATTTGCAATGTTCATTTTTCTTTCTGATTACCTAGCTTAGGAGAAATTTCAGATGATCATATCAATTACATTTTATACCTCAATATTGCTCATATATTGACTTTAATTTCACTTGTGCAGACTCGACTGCAACTTTGACAAGCTCACATTTTTAGTCATATTTTGTTTGTTACACATGCTATTTTTTTTTTTTTTTTGAACGGCGGCGGGATAGGGCTCAGTGGCATGCCTCTTCATAGCCCGGGTATGTAATACCCCCCAGACGGAATTACAACCGTCCATTGTTAGTTTGACGCTCGAGGGGTGGCGCCAAACCGTTCCAGGAGGAAACCGACATAAGTCGTAAAACCCCCTGACTTGCTGTATTCCATTAATGTTTGCAGGCAGCAAGATTCGAACCCGGGTATCTCCCAAAGGGATAAACCTGGGGTGCCGCTGGACCATAAGGTCTTTGGCTGTACACATGCTATTATGAATGGATTTTTTTTTTACCCCTTCGATTATATTTTTTCATTGGTTCTTTTGTATTGTTGAATGGAATATGCAATTTCATCCTTCTTTGTAGTGTTTTTGTTATTTTTTTTATTCCGTATCAAAATTAAATTGCTCAATCCGTATATCACACGGGTAGATAACCTAGTATAATAATATATAACAGAAAATCCATCATTCATCCTCAACTTCTTTTAAAAAAATATATTATTAGCCAATGATCTCTAGATCAAGGGGTAGAAGGCTTGTATTTCTCTTGACTGAGAGATGCAGGTTCAACTATCATTTGATGCAGAGTGAGGAACTGGTGGGCAATGATAGGAGACCCAGGGAAACCCGAGTTGAATCTTTGAGCCAAACGGGTTTTACTAGTAATTTAATCGTCGTACCTACGGGCGGGTGGGTTACTAGGTTTCCCCGGAATTTGTGGTGGACTCGTATTACTCTCGGAGTACTTCGTTTGTCCAATGAATGCCCCGAGAGTGTTCGGGATTGATTTTGTTGGCCGTTAAAAAGATATATATATATTATTATATAATGAAGAATATTGTATTTTTATACAAGGGTCGTATTATTGGCACACCTTGGGGGATTAAATCGACACCCTCAATACGCATCGTATAGGCCTATACGATGCGTATTGAGATGGGTTCAAACTTCTATGCCTGCCAAAGGCTGCCATTGTCCCCTACCAAAAAGTAATACGCATCGTATAGGCCTATACGATGCGTATTGAGGGTGTCGATTTAATTTTTTTATTTTTGCAAGGTAGCTTCCTGTCACGCGGTAGCTTTCCGTCACGTGAACGAAGAAGCAGCACTTTGGACATTTGTTGGTCTTCAAACATCTAAGAAACATTATTTGAAAATACCCCTGAATTTATCGAAGCTGTCGAATGAGATCCTCCACTGTTGGGTTATCATCTTTCAACCCCATTTTCCCTAAAATTTATCGATTATGTTTTTCAATAGGGATGTAATGCAATGATTCCTCTCAATTGAATAGACCGACACTTGCTTCATAGGACTCACTTGAATCGTCTCGGATGTAATAACAGTACGTTTAGCATTTGTGCCTGCTTAAATTGTAGAAAGCAAAGGATAACGAAGATGAACATTGTATTTATCACGAAAGTACTGAACAACCGAGATAACAGCTCCGGTTTCATCAACTGCAATTGGAATTGATCTTGGAACAACATACTCTTGTTACCATCAATAATCTTGGAATTGATATTGGAACAACATACTCTTGTTAACAACGGTTCTCCAATTCCAGATCAATAATGTAAGGAGAAGCGATGAGATAACGGATATCCATCAAGCTCAAAAAGAAAACTTGTGTTTCCCATAGTCACAAACGATTGCGGTTTGTATTTCGCATAGCCACCGTTTTGGTAGTCAAAAAAGGTTGCGGTTTGCAGATTCAATCTTCATTGCTTCATTAAAATTAACAAGGCGGTCTCTTTGCTTCGTCCACTAGAACTATTTGTGTATGCATTCTGCGGCTTTGAAACCGGACGAAATCTACGAAGAAACTGTTCGATTTCACGGTTTGTTTGAGAACCTGATTCAGATACACAACGGTCTCTTTGCTTCGTCCACTATAACTATTTATGTATGCATTCTTATGGTAGTTAACAACGCTAATTAGAAAAAAATCTGTAAAATTAATCATATCGATTGCTATAACAGGATGGATGTGACACACACAGATAGATAAGCTGTCACAATTGTCAAAGACTGTTTGTCAGGTTTCCAATGCTCACACAGGGTGATAAACAACGCTGATACGAACACATGTGTTTTGAAATAGGCTTTGTTCTTGGTTTAATGAAGTTACACGTAACATCTAGTTATATTCAGAATTAAACATTGCACGCCTCAACTGAGATAACGAACATCCATCAAGCTAAAAAAGAAAACTTGTGTTTCCCATAGTCACAAAAGATTGCGGTTTATATTTCGCATAGCCACCGTTTTCGTAGTAAAAAACGGTTGCGGTTTGCACATTCAATCTTCAATACTTCATTAAAATACCACTAGTAGAAGAACCCGACACGTCTTCATGTTACGGAGAATGTTCTCGAAATTGAAGGAAAAGGAGTAAAAAAGATGAATCAGTTGTCAGAGAGAGAAAAGGAAGCTGTTATTTCAGTTATTTCTGTTTATCCACAAATTCCAACAAATTGTGTCTGTCTGAACCAACCGAAATCCACAAATTCCAACAGTTTCTTCGTTGCTAATTTCTCCACTCAACGTGAAATCGAACAGTTTCTTCGTAGATTCTGTCCGGTTTCAAAGCCGGTTGAGGATTACGAGTGTTCTAGAGAACTTATCGTGTGTTGCAGTTTGGACATGTGTCTATTCTAGTGGTCCTGGTACTATTTGTGTATGCATTCTTTTGGAGAACTTATCATGTGTTGCAGTTGATTTTGTACTTGGTTTATTCTATTTAATCTATTAGAACGATCCTTGTTTTGTCACGTACATGCGTTTAATTCCCAGCATCCTTGTAGGGTTTAGAATGTTTGAAGGAAATGTTGGTTCAATACCACCGGTTTCTAACTTTATGCTTGCATCCACCACAGTGAATATTAACTTTGTTGGAATTTGTGGATCAATATAAATAACTGAATAAATGTTTCTCAAATATGAATGCACGCAACGAATTTGACAACTTTGGGTATATTCGAAACCAACTAAAATACGTTGGGTATATTCGAAACCAACTAAAATACGTTAAAATACGCTAAAATACCCTAAAATACCCTAAAATACGCTAAAATACCCTAAAATATGTTAAAATACGCTAAAATACCCTATCAAAGGTTAAAATACGCTAACTTACGTTAAAATACGTAAAAATACCCTAAAATAGGTTAAAATAAGCTAAAATACGTTAGAATACGCTCAAATACGTCAAAATACTATTAAATACGCAACAATAAGTCAAAATACGCAAAAATACGTCAAAGTACGCGGCTAACGATATTTCCACACACGTATACATATAATACGACATTATGGAGTACAAGTGGATTTTAAACAAAACTGTAGGTAATCATAGAATACGATATTCGCACGCAACCGAACGGCACCGAAACGACTTATGTTGAAGGTATACGTAATAAAACGACAAAATATGCGAAAGTTCGGCAAAAAACGAGACGTATACGCGTCGAACCGGGGGAAACACGATAACACTAAATTTGAAATAATGCCATATACGATCGTATAGGCCTAGGTTGTATCGTATATTAGCTTAATACGAATCGTATAGGCCTATACGATTAGTATTAAACTTTGAATTTTCTTAAAAATACCCCTGAATTTATCAAAAAACCAGGGGTATTTCAGTAAAATCATCGATTAATACGCATCGTATAGGCCTATACGATGCGTATTGAACTATAAATTTCTCAAAAATGTTTTCCAAATCAAGGGTTCCATCATTACAACCACTTGTTTTCAACAGGGATGTAATGCAATGATTCCTCTCAATTGAATAGACAGACACTTGCTTCATAGAACTCACTTGAATTTGTGGATTTCGGTTGGTTCAGAAACTTAACAAGAGAAGCAACTAAAAAAGTGTTTGGTTCAGAAACTTAACAAGAGAAGCAACTAATTCGAAGATCCTTGCGTTAGACACAATTTGTTGGAATTTGTGGATTTCGGTTGGTTCAGATCTCTATTCGGTCATCTTTCCTCTCAAAGAAGGATGAGATATCGGCAGTTCCCTTTTAACAATGTCCTGTTAA
Source organism: Helianthus tuberosus (assembly GCA_030545235.1). NCBI lineage: Eukaryota > Viridiplantae > Streptophyta > Magnoliopsida > Asterales > Asteraceae > Helianthus > Helianthus tuberosus. Next base: position 55,486 of record JARYGA010000838.1, read on the forward strand.
TTGTTGGAAATTTGTGGATTTCGGTTGGTTCAGACAGACAGAATTTGTTTTCAACGGGGATGTAATGCGATGATTCCTCTCAATTGAATAGACAGACACTTGCTTCATAAGACTTACTTGAATCAAACCGACATGCCTCAAACACTTAACATTTTTAGAAGTTTTCAATAAAATTTCATTCTGTTGTGAACTTGTTCTCTATGAAATGTCTCATTTAACAAGAGAAGCAACTAAAAAAGCGGTGAATGGTATTTAACGTACACACCTTGAAGTACTGAATCAACAGTAATAACTGAAATACTGAATCAAACAGGCATGCCTTGAAGTACTGAATCAACAGAAATAACTGAAATAACACCTTCGGAATCTATTAACCCACAATTTGTTGGAATTTGTAGACAGACACTTGCTTCATAGGACTCACTTGAATCGTCTCGGAAGTACTGAACACCAGAAGGATGAGATATCGGCAAGTTAGCTCGAAGAAGTTTCTCTCAATCAGGTGTTCGATTAGATTTTCCCTTTTAACAATGTCCTGTTAATTGTTGGAAATTTGTGGATTTCGGTTGGTTCAGACAGACACAATTTGTTTTCAACGGGGATGTAATGCAATGATTCCTCTCAATTGAATAGACAGACACTTGTTTCATATGACTCACTTGAATCGTCTCGGAAGTACTGAACAACAGAAGGATGAGATATCGGTAGTTACGAGATTCTTCGAGAATTAGAAAAGGAGAAAATACGGAACAGATTATTGAACCAAGAAAGTCATTGGACTGCCGCAGATGAATTCAAATGTGATCAAACTTGGACATCAGACGTAAATCTTGAAGAAACGGAACATAATCCCAGATTGTCTAAAGAAGCGCTTTTATCATGTGTGATCCAGAGGTCGGTCTCGGGTGGGCATAAGATCCGTGTGCCCTATTGTCGGATTATTGAACCAAGAAAGTCATTGGACTGCCGCATATGAAGTCAAATGTGATCAAACTTGGACATCAGACGTAAATCTTGAAGAAACGGAACATAATCCCAGATTGTCTAAAGAAGCGCTTTTATCATGTGTGATCCAGAGAAGACGTATCGGGTGAGTTGTGGTTGATTTATAAGAGGAGGTTATGAAACGAATATATGTTTATGCGAATTTAAAGGACAATACTGACAGAGGTGCTGGTCTTTTCTCCCACTGTGCAAACTTGAAAAATCTCACCATAACACATCTAATATGACACATGATAAAAGCGCTTCTTTAGACAATCTGGGATTATGTTCCGCAAATTGGGAACCACATATTCGTGTGTAAAAGCTTGGAAAGATGACCCAATAGAGATCTGTATACACCCTTGGTATTTGTTTACCACATGACACATGATAAAAACATTTCTTTAGAGAATCTGGGATTATGTTCCGCAAATTGGGAACCACATTGTAGACTGGTTGGCTTGAATGGTTTTAATAATACTTGAAAATGGAAATAATCGTGTCAAGATCTTTATCAATCATATCATCGACCAACTGCTCGAAATCCCTTTCGTTTCTCGGGTTCGCATTCGACACAACACAACAAAAAATAAATTCAAAAAAACAGTGGCCTGATACGCATCGTATAGGCCTATACGATGCGTATCAGGCCCGCCGCCAGACATAACATGCACCTGTCAGTCTGCCATGTTTTTTACTTTAATTCAATACGCATCGTATAGGCCTATACAATGCGTATTGAATTGAAAAAGTGTGTAGATAGACAGGGGGTTTGCCGTTAGAAAACCCCTTATACAAGTGGACAGGTGTTAATAATTTATGACGAGTGACGACTTCACCAGTTCATAGGGTAGTATCATTGTTCCAGTGTAGTACATGCTAGCTGCTACTTATAGGTTACCATTGATTGATGACGACCCATGCATCTTATCTATGGGTGTTTATACAATTATATGTATTTTATTTTTGTTTAACATATATAGATTATTTATCTTTGAATGTATATATCAGAGAAGAGAAAATCAGAATATATTTTTTATATGTGGAATAATATATTTTAATAATCTCAACTATTACCCGTTGACTGGCAACAGTCTCAACTTAAAAAATAACAGGGTGGTCTCACCTTTTCACATATTGTAAACCAATGGACCTTTACTAAACCAAAAAGGACAAGGGGACAAAAAGAAATTAAGTTTTTGTTAATAAAGGTTTGGTTTACAATATGTGAAAAGACTGAACCATTACCAGCTGTTATTTTTGAAGTTGAGATCATTGCCGACCAACCGCTAACAGTTGTAATTATTAAAATCCATTATTCATTTATATGAGATATATCTTTTAATCATATTAAGTCACTTTCAACATACGGGAGTGTTTGAAGTTTAACAAATCACAAATGTTTATGTAAAATATTATTGTGAAGTATTTAGAAACTAAGAAATTAAGTTGCAGATGTTATTATGAGTGATAATTGTTATAGTGTTGTGTTAAACGTATCTTTATTTTTAGCTTTTTACTACATGTATCATCATCTATACTAATTAAATCAATCACATCACTTTTTTACTTTATCTCATAAGAGATACGTTAAGTATACAAGATGGTACGTTTAAACTCATGTAGTGATCCAAATTGTATTAGAGGAAGTTTTAAGTTAAGTCCATTGAGGGGAGGTTTAATATTCAACTATCAACATAAACATAAGAAAATCAAAAATTAATTTTTACTTTAACCTTCTAATTCCAATTACATGTGTACGTATCAATACATGTTTTACTTCAGATTTAACGTTCTCGAAAAGACCACTCTACGTTAACATAAGTGAAATACATTGACGATGATGGCAATGACGACAATAAAATTTAGATTAGTTTTTTAGGTTTGCTTTTTTTTATGTTTTTGTAATAGCTCGCCCATGCTAATGCAGATGTGTCACTATAACTAAAACAATGATCAAATCACAAACAAAATTCCATTAATACTTTAATCGTTACAATTTAAAACACAGCTACAAAAGTCAATTACATTCAGCAAATTCAAGTTTTTTTTTTTTTTTTTTTTTTTTTAACTCTGGAGCCCTCCTCCATGTGTACGTTCTCCAATGATCTATGTAACCTAGCGTGTACAGAAAATAACAATACAAAAGTACGTCAGAGTGAAACTCTTTGTGGGTGAAAGCGAAATTATAGAAATTCATAAACTTATAAACTTGTATCTTGCAATCATATCATATTCAGTGGTCAAACGGTTCATATCAAACAATAAACTTATTCGTATAATCGAGAAAAACAATTTATCCATACTGTATAAAAAACAATGGATCATTCCTATAGTAAAAAGAACATATAAGTCATCCGTGGCATAGTCTAGCGGATTTAAATTTGGCAAATTGGATTTAAATAATCTCAACTCTCTTAATTTGGCCGATAATAATCCCAACTCAGTTATTGACCGATAAAATCAGAATTGATCCACTTTTGGCCGATAATAGTCCGCCGTTAAAAATAACTTGACGGAGTTAAGATTTTTTTTCGAATTACAAACTGATGTTTTATGGATTTTGATCAAAACGAGGATACGGGTCGATTTATATAAAACTTACCTCGAAACGATGCCTCATACGACTTGATTTTTGTTAATTGGAAGTTTAAACACCCGAATTGAAGCACCGTTTTCGTCGTTTGGGACAGTATTTTGAGGTAAATTTTATATCAATCAACTCGTATCCTCGTTCTAATCACAAGCTCTAAAACATCATTTTGTAATTCGGAAAAAAAAAAACTTAACTCCGTTAAGCTATATTTAACGCGGACTATTATCGGCCAAAAGTGTACCAGTTGGGATTATTATCGGCCAATAATTGAGTTGGGAATATTATCGGTCAAATTGAGAAAGTTGGGATTATTTAAATCCAATTTACCTTTAAATTTCAATAATTGTAACATCTTCTTTAAAATTGAATATCGTTATGTTTTTTTATGTGTGCCGTATATTGTTATCAGGCCATTAGAAGGAAAGAAAGTCATTCGAATGTGGAACTCTTGGATTATTCTTTTAGCATGCCATTAGATAGATCTAAAATAAAAGACACATGTGTGTTTTTCTCGCGCTACACGACAGTAACTTATTTGATGTCAGTTCGGTTTGTTTCGCTACTAGCACTCAGTATAACACTTGAAAGAGAAAACTATAAGAATAAAGTCATGATATGGCTAAAAAGACATTGACACATAGTCTACATCAATCAAAACCCTAAAAATGATTATCACTTTCGATGCTACCTATAAACGTACCTTTTACATCAATTGAGAACCATAAAAACGAATATCGTTTTTGATACTACCGATACCAGTACCGATGTTGTTTGATCGAAATTGTCACCGTGTCGGTATGATGTTGATACTTGTAGAGTTTACGGTACAAAAAAATACGTTTTCTAATACAACTCCTCTTTTAAACAAAATTATTACCGGCACTTGTAAAGAAACTTTTTGCAGTCTACAACCTCCACCTTTGAAAAACGTATTACACCCTCAAATTTCACATGTGAGGTTTTACCGCGATGTGCATGACAAACCAAGATCAAGCCACTAATTATGTTAAACCATTCAAAAATAATTGATAAATATTTAAGTACCACATTCAACATGAATAGTGATAATATTTTAGATGTTCCAAAATAAAAGTTTAAGTTTGACAACGGAAGCTAAAAGTATAAAAACCCAGACATGACAAAAACTCACAGTTGTTTTGCATATTAAAAGAAACAGTTTAATAAAGCAATGACACTCCAAGATGCAAGCTTCCATGTGTGCCATACCTAGCGTCCTACAAAACATGCTTAAGTGTATCAACAAAAAGTTGGCGAGTTCGCAGTTTTAGTTCAACGAAAAGTAAAAGTAAATTTAAATACGAAACTTATAAAGGCATGTCATGGGTAGCTAACTCACTGTTAAGCAACTAAATTGTTGCTACAGAATGCTGACATTGTAAGTTTTTGTGCCCCACATCAATGTCCACTGGCATTGATACAAAGTAAGAGTCAAAAGTTCACGCCCGGCTCCCAGCACGGTGTGAGGTTTGTCAAACCTAATAGCGCTATCAACTAATACCCCATTTGCCACCCAGCAACTGATCGGTATAAAGATAGGGACTTTCAAGATAGAGTTCGTTTAATCCACTATAGACATGAAATTAAACTAAGGCATTCAAATGGTGGTATTCCTCCCAGGAAAATATACATATGTTGTCCCAAACTAGGGATAAGGTAGTCCCAAAATACGGATGCATGCTTTTAGAAGTAGTGAACTCACTTTAGATTTGCTCGGTAGATAAGTAGCTAGGGGAAAGTTATGGATCAAACATGTCTCATACGATGGATTCTACTACTTTTCGAGTTTGACATAGAAATCAAGGATAAGAAAGGAGCGGAGAATGTAGCGGCCCGGTCACCTTTCAAGATTAGAGGATCCGGGTATAGAGGAGATTCATGAGGAGGCGATAGGTGATAGATTCCCTCACGAATCGGCAGAGTTTGTTGATGTGGAGAAGGAAGGTATGCCATTGTTTAGTGATTTGGAAAATAACCTTGCTAATGGGGTATTGTTGAAAGGTATGAGTACCCAACAAAAGAAGAAGTTCATTAGGGACGTGAGGAGGTATATATGGGATGACATGTATCGCTTTAGGATAGAAGGAGATAGGATCCTTAGGAGATGTGTGACGAAAGAAGAGGGTTTAGAGATCCTTAGGCACGTTCAAGAGGGGTTAACGGGTGGACACCATGGTCCATATCTCACCGCCCAAAAAGTTTTTGATTGTGGGTTTTATTGGCCTTCGGTAGTTAAGGATGCTCTAGAGTTTGTTAGGAGATGTGATGCATGTTAACGCACCGGCAATATCTCATCCAAGGATGAGATGCCCCAAAATCCGATCCAAATTCTTGAAATCTTTGATGTGTGGGGCATCGACTTCATGGGACATTTCCCCCTCTTTAGAGGGAATAGGTACATCCTCGTGGCAATCGATTATGTTTCTAAGTGGGTTGAAGCTCAAGCTTTACCTACGAATGATGCCCGAGTGGTGGTGAGATTCCTCAAAAAGTTATTCACGCGTTTCGGTACACCGAGAGCTATTGTCGCAGCCCCCGACCCTGCCCCGGGAGTAGGTGCCGCGAGAATCAGAGCAAGTGGTATCGGTGTTTATTAATTTGGCAGCGGAAATGAGACATCAGGACCGTAGTTAGGAAATATTTATCAGAGTTTAAAACACCAAACTTTTTATAATAATTTAAATGTGATAAAACCCAAGTTTTCATTACAATACATTTGTAGAGATAAACCCTAATTTATTGAAAATAAAATCTCATTTTTATTTAGGTAACTTTTATAGTCACTTCTTTAAGCCTTCAGTGCTCTCCAACTGGCTTCTATTAGCTTCACATTAAGTTACCTAAAATGCGTTTTAAAAAGGTTTTATCAGCAAGAAATACTTGCGAGTGCATCCCAGTTTAATCAAAACATTTTTATAACTTTATAGTATTGAGAGCGATTACAATGTTTATAACTACCCAATTACTCATTCAGTACTGTCAATCCTGACTTGTGGTCATATTACTCATTAGCTAACTCTTTGTCCAATAGTAACGAATTACAAGTAATGTATACAAAACCCCAACATACCGGCAGTAATTGTAGAATACATAGACTCAATCACAGTTAAGTATAATTTAAAACATTTGAGGTTTTGGTAAAATATTTTGAATGACTCACAAAAAGATTTACAAAAATAGAATGTACTCACATTGCTGACTTAGATAATACTATAGCTTCCTGATGGTTCTCCTGGTTATTATCTATTAAAAATTAAACAATGCACACGTGTTAGTAAGATAACCCAAATCACATTAGCCAGACAACACGAGACAAAACTCCAACGAACTGAGTCAGACAGAGCCTTGACATGCGTTACGAAGCCCTAGATTAATCGGGTAGGGTAACAAATACGTGATCGGGGGTTATAATACTTACAACGAGGCAGAGCTTCGTTTTTTAGGGGTATAATACCCGAGTATTGTAGCACTAGAGATTTGAGAGAAAAAAGAAAATGAACGGTTTGCAGAATGAGGCCGAAGCCTCCTTATATAGCCTGATCGAGAGGCGGCTCGCGCCCCGCGACGCTCCACTCCTCTCCCTTCGCGGCCCGCGAGCTAGGCTGGCCAGGGCTTAGCCTTGGCTAGTCATTGGTCTAGACTTAACATGCATGAGGACACGTGGCTCAAGCGGGTGTCACCTGGTCGCGCCCCGCGACAGACCTGGGGGTCCGGGTCGCGGTCCGCGAGACCCATGTATTTTTTTTTATTTGATTTTTATTAATATAAAGGTATTTTAGGGCCGTTTCTCATATACGGGGTATATTTTAAGGCGTCTAGGGTGTTTTAGGAGGGTTGTTATATCCTCCCCGCCTTGTTTTAAATCTCGTCATCGAGATCTACTGGAACAGGTGTGGATATTTCCTTTGCATTTCTGACTCGAGCTCCCAAGTGTATTCTGGTCCTCTCTTAGAATCCCGTTTTACTTTGACCAGAACTAATCTCTTGTGTTTGAGATTCTTAATCTTTCTATCTTCAATCTAAATGGGTTTCTCTACAAACTTAAGTCTCTCATTTACCTCTATGTCCTTAAGAGGTATCACTAATGATTCGTCTGCTAAGCACTTTTTGAGATTACATACGTGAAATACATCATGTATTCCTGTCATTTCCTCTGGCAGTTGTAGCTGATAAGCTACTGGTCCTATTCTTTTAATAATCTCAAAAGGTCCAACATACCTTGGGCTTAGCTTTCCTCTTTTAATGAATTTGACTACTCCTTTCCATGGAGAAACTTTTAATAATACCTTATCTCCAATTTGAAATTCTAATGGCTTTCGTCTGTTATCTGCATAACTCTTTTGACGATCTCGTGCTGCTTTTAGTCTTTCCTTGACTTGAATAATCTTGTCTGTTGTTTCTTGCACTATCTCTGGTCCAGATAGTTGCTTTTCTCCAATCTCTGCTCAACAGACTGGAGTTCGGCACTTTCGTCCATAAAGTGCTTCAAATGGTGCAACATTAATGCTGGTATGATAGCTGTTATTGTAGGAAAATTCTATTAATGGTAAATGATCATCCCAATTTTCTCTAAAATCAATTACACAGGCTCTAAGCATATCTTCCATCGTTTGTATTGTCCTTTCGCTTTGTCCTTCCGTTTGCGGATGATAAGCTGGCTTAGATTCAACCTGGTTCTCATTGCTTTTTGGAAACCTGTCCAAATATGAGATGTAAAACGGCTATCTCTATCAGATACAATAGATAAAGGAATTCCGAGTAATGAAACTATTTCATTTACATATAACTTGGCTAATTGTTCCATACTGAAAGTTTCTTTCATTGGTAAGAAATGAGCAGATTTGGTTAATCTGTCAACAATCACCCAGATTGTATCATTACCTTTTCGTGTCTTGAGTAATTTGGTAACAAAGTCCATTGTTATCAATTCCCATTTCCATATTGGCATTTCTAATTGTTGTAATAACCCTGAGGGTTTCTGATGTTCAGCTTTAACCTGTGAACAAGTTACACACTTAGCAACATAGTTTGCTATATCATTTTTCATTCCTATCCACCAAAAATTCTTTCTTGGATCTTGATACATCTTATCACTTCCGGGATGTATCGTATACTTAGACTTGTGGACTTATTCTAAAAATTTGTTTCTTAGGTTTCCTTGTTTGGGTATCCAGATTCTCTTCTTATGGAATCTCCAAATTCCATCTGATCCTTGTTCTAATTCCTTAATCATTCCTTTTAAACTTTCAGCATTGTCCTTGATTGTTGTTTCCTGTACCTCTCTAATTTGCTCATTTAAATCTATCTGCAGATTTAATCTGAGAGAGCGTACTCGTTTTGCCTTTTCATGATACTTTTGACTTAAAGCATCAGCTACTACATTAGCTTTTCCTGCATGATACTGGATATGACAATCGTAATCACTAAGAATTTCCATCCAGCGTCTTTGTCTCATATCTAATTCCTTTTGCCCAAAAATGTACCTTAAACTCTTATGATCTGTGAAGACAACAAACTTACTACCATAAAGATAGTGTCTAGAAATATTAAGGATAAAAATTATGGCTCCTAACTCTAGATCATGGGTTGTATAATTCTCTTCATGTTTCTTAAGTTGTCTAGAGGCATAAGCTATGACCTTTTGACGTTGCATCAACACACATCCATATCCTAACTTAGACGCATCACAATAGACTATAAAGTCTTCAGTTCCTTCTGGTAATGCGAGTATGGGTGCGTTGGTTAACCTTTTCTAAAGAATTCTAAAGGCTTCTTCCTGTTTTGGTCCCCATTCAAACTTAACTGATTTGCAGGTCAGTTTGGTTAATGGAATGGCTATTCTAGAAAAATCTAGAATAAAGCGTCTATAATAACCTGTCAGTCCAAGAAAACTTCTTACTTCTGTTGGTGATTCAGGGACTTTCCATTTGGTAATCGCCTCGATCTTTGTGGGATCCACATGAATTCCTTCATGATTAACCAGATGTCCAAGGAATTGCACTTCTTGTAACCAGAATTCACATTTTGAGAATTTAGCATAAAGCTTCTCTTTTCTCAATAATGTCAGAAGCGTATGCAGATGCTCTTCATGTTTCTCTTTACTCTTAGAGTAAATTAAAATATCATCTATAAAGACAATTATGAATTTATCCAGGTATGGTTTACATATCCTGTTCATCATGTCCATAAATACAGCTGAGGCATTGGGTAAACCAAATGGCATGACTGTAAATTCATAATGACCGTACCTTGTTCTGAAAGTAGTCTTAGGAATGTCCTCTTCCTGTACTTTCAATTGATGATATCCTGAACGTAAGTCGATCTTAGAAAAGAATCGGGCTCCTTGAAGTTGATCGAACAGATCATCGATTCTCGGTAGTGGGTACTGATTTTTAATCGTAACCTTGTTCAATTCTCGATAATCAATGCACATACGCATCGATCCGTCTTTCTTCTTGACAAACAAGACCAGTGCTCACCATGGGGATGAACTAGGTTGTATAAAACCTTTGTCAAGTAGTTCGTCCAATTGTTTCTTCAGCTCCTCCATCTCCGTTGGTGCTAATCGGTAAGGTGCTTTGGCAATCGGTGTCGTTCCTGGTATGAGGTGAATCCTAAATTCAACCTCTCTATCTGGCGATAATCCAGGTAACTCTTATGGAAAAACGTCTGAGAATTTAGATACTACGGGAATATCTTTTAATTCTTTTCCTTTAATGTTAATGATTATGGAAATCATATACACTATTCCTCATTTCCTTGCACAACTTGCAGCTTTCATCACAGAGATGAATTTTGTTGACTTGGTTGGCTTGTCTCCTTTAATTGTGATCTTTCCACCCTTTGGTGTACTTACTTGTACAGACTTTTGATCACATAAAATACTGGTATGATTGGCTACCAACCAATCCATTCCTAATACAACATCGAATCCAGCCAGATTCATTGGGTAAAGGTTAGCAGGAAAATGATGGTTTAGAATTTCTATTCTTGCTCCCTGCAAGATTTTACTTATCTTAATAGAATCTCTATTGGTTGTCTCTACTAGACAGTCTTGTTGAAGTTTAGTTAATGGTTGGTCGAGAAGTTTGTAGAAAGAAGTATTGATAAAACTTTGGTTTGCACCAGAGTCAAATAATACTTTGGCAAATATATCATTAACTAAAAACGTACCAGCAATCACATCCGGAATCATCTTGGCTTCTTCGGCTATCAGAACGAATGCTCTGGCATTCTTCTTGGGTCCTTCATTTGCCTTAGCTTTGCTAGTTGTCGCTAGAGCTAGTTTCGGACAGTTCGGTTTGATGTGCCCCGCTTCTCCACAATTGAAGCATAGCCTATTGCTAGGTTTCCTCCTACAGTCTTCTTCCTTGTGTCCAGACATTTTGCAAAAGTTGCAATATATTGAGCACCTTCCAGAGTGATTCCTTTTGCAATACTTGCAGTAGGGTGTAGAGGAAGAACCTGTACCTTTCCCACGGTTGGAATTACCGTAGCAAAATTCTTGGGTAAGCCTTTGAGCTAGGTTCTTTCTCTGGTTTTCCTCCTGTGTACGTACTAATTCATCAGTCGGGGTGTTGGCTAATTCTATTGCTTCTTCTATGGTTTGTTGCCTAGCTGGCTTGACTACGTGTCTGATCTCACTAATTAATCCCTAAATGTAACGGGATATTAATACTAGCTCAGGTGAGGCTAAGGTTGGTACTATCCTAGCATATTCAAAGTATATGGTAGTGTAACCTTTGCAGTCTATTCCAGTCATTTTAAGATTTAAGAACTTATTGGCAATCTGTTCTTTTTCATGAAGAGGAAAGAATTTTCTTTCGACTATCTCCTTAAAGTTAGTCCATTCTATATTATAAACTCTGTCACTTCCTCTATACTGGAGAATGGTATTCCACCATTCTAAGGCTGCATTTTTTAAAAGATTAGAAGCAAACATAATCTTATCTTCATCTGCACATTTACTTATTTTTATGACTGCTTCTGTTTTTTCTATCCAGCGCAAGGCTGAAATGGCTCCTTCATTGCCTGAGAATTCTATTGGTTTGCAGGCCAAGAATTCTTTATAAGAACAACCATAAGAGATGGTTCTTTTTCTTTTAAGAATTTGAGCTTGGATTATTGGTCCGTGATTTTCATCCGCGCTGTGACTTGGTTCAGTGGGTTGACGTTTACTTCCAATTGCATATTTATTATTTTCTGCTTCTTTAACAGTCTTGATAATATAGGGCATAGCATCTATAATTCCTTGTGCGACTATATGTTCGTTGGCACTATTATTCACTTGGTTCCTGTTATTATCATTATTCTGGTTTTCCTGATTTACTTCGTTCGACATCTGAATTATAAACATTTATCAGGTATTAATATCACAGAATAAAATTTAATACAAACAATCACACAAACAGATTGATCAAAAACGTCGAACATTGCGACTTTACTCTTTTTATATATCTATATATATGCATCGATTACATATTACAACTGAAAATAAAACACACTAGTAGTTATGCATCGATATCTATTTTAATCTATCTATTTTAGTTATTTATATATATATATATATATATAGGGAGAAGATCATGCGAGAACCACCTCTTATTGCGAGAACCGCGAGAACCAATGTGAACACAACCAAAAATGCCTAAAAATATCTAAAAATCACACAAAATTTTTTTTTTAATATTTTTTATATAAAAATCGCTACTTTTCCAAGCCAAAAAAAAATTTAAAAAATAAAAAAAAAAAAAAATTTTTTGCCACTAAAAGTAGCGATTTGAGCATAAAAAATATTAAAAAAAAATGTAGATTTTTTTTTGATTTTTTTAGATTTTTTTAGGTTTTTTGGGGGTTTAGTTTTTAGCATTTTAGCTTGGGGGTGGGGGGGGGGGGGGTTTAGGTTTTTGGGGGGTGGGGGAGGGGGGTTTAGGTTTTTGGGGGGTGTGGGGGGGGGGGGGGTTAGGTTTTTTTTAGGTTTTTTGGGGGTTTTAGTTTTTAGCATTTAGCTTGGGGGGGGTGGGGGGGTTTAGGTTTTTGGGGGGGGGGGGGGGTGGTGGTTGGGTTTTTTTTAGGTTTTTTTTAGCTATTTTAGGTTGTGTTCACATTGGTTCTCGCGGTTCTCGCAATAAGGGTGGTTCTCGCATGAACTCCTCCCTATATATATATATATGGAAACGGGATCGGGAGAAAACACTCAAAAGTGTGAGAACGGTGAGAACGCTTCCTGGCCTAACACGTGTCACGCCGCTTAGAAAAGGGGGGCTTTTTTGTCCTTTCATCTTCTGCTTTTCCAGTTCCGCTTTTTCCCAATGTTGTTTTAATTTTTGGTTTTTAAGATTTTTGGCGTTAACCAAATTCAATAATTAATGGCGTTTTAATGGTTTCATTGTATCAACATTTTGGCGTTGATGGCGTTTATTCACATCGTATGCCATTGGAACCCAGGGGGCAGGAAATCTATTTGAATGGCGTTTTCCAAGGGGTTTTAAACAAGATGGCCTATTGTTCTATTATTTTTTATAAACATTTTGGCGTTTGTGGTATCTTGGCGTTTTACTATTGTTAAATTATATTTCAACCACAGGAAAAAAAATACAAGGAAAGGAAATAAATTAAAAATCCTAATCGGATCTCTTTTCCCAATCTTCACTATCATCAGTCTCTCTCTTCTTTAATAGTACAAGAACTATCACCAAATATATGGCGTTTTATGTAAAACTTAACAAACCCATCGGTTTGATTTTTTTTTGCATGCTCGTCTGTTGAATTGGCTTTTTTTTGTGGATGTTTGGGGACATATATCTATAGCGTGTGAGTGAGTTTTTCGCTTTTTCTTTATCTGGATCTTCATCTTTATAGTGAACCCACTCTTCAGTGTCATTGATCTCTTCTCCTCATCCAAACCTTCTTCAAGAACAAAAAATACAAAATGCCATATGACTGGCATCAGTATCTTTTTCTTGAAATTTTGTCCATCTCATGCAGCAAAATCTTTCTGAGTTACTCCCCTCTGATAAAAATTCATTCAGTTTATTTGTTGGCGTTTTACAGTGGGTGGTATTTAGTAGTATTGGCGTTTGTTTTTTTGGTTTAATCAAATGGAAGTTGCTGAGACGTATCATTTTTATAGGATGTCTTTTTGGCGCCTAAATTAGGCGGTGCATTATTATAATAAAGTATTTGTCTTTTTAGTTACTGTTTTGTAATTAATGTTTTTGATAAGCTTTATCTCTGAAGTCTGTAACACGTCCCATTTTTCAAGTTTGGCGTTTTAGATTACTGATTTTGTATTTACTGTTTCTAGTTACATTTTCAAGTTTGCTTTTTATTTATTTATTTTTTTTTTTGGGTTTTTTATAATAATTTTTCAAAGTAATTTTATTATAGTTTGGGGGTTTTTTGGTGGCGTTTAACTGGATGATATCGTTTAAACAGGCATTTTGCCTGTTTTGGCGTTTTTATTATATATGGCGTTTTTATTATATAACAATTAACTGAAAAGGAAAATAAAACAAAATAATACATAAACAATTGATCTTCCAAATCTTCTCTGTCACCAGTCTCTTTCTTCTTTTTTGAATCATGTTAACTGGCTGGTTCGACTTTCGTATGATTCATTTTGTTTTTTTGTTTTTCAAGTAGTTTTTTGTGTTGCTGTTTGGAAGCACACAGTCTGACATTAGCATCTTTTTCTTGAAGATTTGTCCATCTCATGCAGCAAAATGTTATTGAGTTTAGATCCTTCAGCTAACAATCTTGAATTTTTACAATCAACGATGTTTGATTTTTTAACTTTTTTGGTGTTTTACCGATAAAAAGAACGCCACGAAATAAGATCACCTTAAACCTCAAATTTTGATCATGCTAAAATCAATAATGTTTTGTTGTATGAGATGGACAACATTGTTAATCCTCGGTCAAGAAAGATAACTGACAATGTTGTCCACCCCATACAGCTAAACTTTATTGACAACAAACCTCAATAATGTTTTTGTATGTTTTGCCATTATAAATTGGATGGAAGTTTAGGATAAGTCAATAATATTTTACTCAATGAAATGGACAATATCCTCACTTAAGGATTTTATCTATTTCATTGAGCGAAATCTTACTGACAGGCAAACTGAATTTCAAAAAAACATTTTGGGGTAGGAAGATATTTGATGTTTGTTTTTTTTGGTGTTTCTAAGGCGAATGGGTTATATAAAATATGGTGTTTGGGTTTTTGTATGTGTTTTTAATTGAAGGTCTGAGATGTTGTATATATAGGATTTTTTTGGCGGTTTTTTTAGGCGGGATTTTACTATAATTAAGTTTGGTGTTTTATATTTAATGGCGTTTTACTTAGAATGGTCTGTGATTTTTGTTTTTAGCGTTTTATTTCATGAGATGGCGTTTTGTGTGGAGTAGTCAAAAGATCCTTTTACCCTTAATGAAGTGCGTCCACGTAATAAAATTGATGTTATTTACGAAAACGCCACCGCGCCAATCTAGTCCATAGATTGTTTTGATCGGACGATCGTTAAGCGTTCTCACCGTTCTCACACTTTCTACCGTTTTCTCTAAATCCCGACCCTATATATATATATATATATATATATATATATATATATTTCATCAAAATACAAAATTACACACATATCCATATATTATTCTAGGTATCGTTCATCCAATATTGCATCTCGCGCTCGTCATATTTCCAAACGAGCTTCTCCCCTATCTGACGGATCCTATCTCCTTCTTCTACTAACTCATCACCCTATTGGCGAAGTTCCTGCATATTTTCTTCACTCATGGGATGTAATGGTGCTGGTACTGGATCAGGGTATCGTGGTATGGGGTGTCCGTAAGGGTATGGGTTTCTTAGTACACTCTGGATATGCCAGTCGCTGTTCCAGAATGGGTCTAAAGGGTTCAGGTCGGTATACTGAGCTATGGGGTTTGGTGCGGGAATTCTAGGGATCTCATAGGGGTCGAATGCTGGGATTGGGAATTGGTCCTCCTAGTTGGGTTCTAACATTTGTTGGTCTGGAAACAAGGGTAACAATGGTGGTTCAGCTATTTGGTTTAGATTAGAGTCTACTGCTGTAGTGGCCAACATGTGGAAATCGGCTAACTGCCTATCAAGTTCCTCTTCCCATAATGGTCTATTAACTGCTTCCTGGGTTTGTGCATTCACTTCCCTATTCGCTTTCGCTAAAGCTCTCTGTTGTTTAATTTCTTCATTCTTTTTCTCCTCTCATGCGCTCCTTGTTACACCCCGATATTTTCACGTATTACCGGTGGGCCCGGTGGGGAGTATCGTGACGTAGTTGATATCATCATAGTCAAATTATCACAGTTTAATGCACAACTGAAGTCTAAAAGTAATTATTATACAAACCGATTTGAAAGTAACATCGAATATTACAACGGGTTGTAAGATGGATCCACAGGCGGATCAAATCGAAAGAAATATTGTTCAACAGACTTTAAAGTGATAAAAGCTTGCAAGACTTTTTATTTATTCACTCAGGAGTTCCAGCTAATTACGCTTAGTACCTGCACTTAACCTTTTTGAAAAAATACGTCAGTTTACACTGGTAAATACAATTAACCGACACTTTTGAAAATGTTTTAAGAAAATTGATTTAAATGCACAAGGCACAAATAATCTTTTATAACTTGGGATAATTATTTAAAAATAATCTTGTAAAAGAATTATATGTTTGTTATACGTTCAGTAGTCCGGGTTAGAAATATCGGGTTAAAGATTAATAGACACACCACATAATATAACCCACGGTGAGTTATTCTCGAACAAGCGGGTATATCATTTTACATATGCACCGGCAGGTGTATACCTACACCCCGTGCTTAAGTCGTGGCCATTTCAATTAATGAGCCGAGGATATCCAGGACATGGTCATTAACCCCCCAAAGGCTTAAAACAAACAAAACAGATTAAACGGGTTATCTCAATGATTTAACCTTCATACGATTAAAGATTCAATACCCGACCAAGCGGTATTTTATATACCGTACCCCAAGCCCGTATAAGGGAAAATAAGTTAAAAGTATTTACCTAAGCAAAGATACAAATTTATCTCAGCCGTATACAATCAGCAAGTGCAAATATCTTTTACTGGGCTCCTAAATCTGGAACGAAGGTTTTAATAACCTATTAGATTCCTAACGGGTCTTACTTAAGTTTAAACTTAGACCGGTTAGTTTTAATGAAAGGTTTACGGTTCAAAACGCAAGATTAAGCGAAGACCGGATTAGAATGTGATTTAGACCCGACAAGTATGAAGACTTGTATAATATGGGTAAACTAAATACATTCTGGATTTTGAAGTGAAATGATAAGGTTTGACCCGTTTCGGCTAATTCATGCAAACTAGTTACATAAACCGTTCCGAATGCGAAAAATGCATAACGGGTAACCAAATGAGTCATGAACAGGTTTCACAAGTTAATATGCCTTAAATATGTTGTGATATCAGTAGGATACCTTCCATTATGCCCAAAACGGATTTAAAATCAATTTAAGCCCCGTATGGGTATTTTGGTCATTTTAAAAATTATAAAAGAGATTAAATAATAATCTGAGGTTCTGGTCTAAAATGATCAGTAAAAATATTTATTTTTTTCAAGTCATATCAGTAAGATATTGTATATATGTGTAACTTATCATTTATGGCCAAACTATGTACCGTAGGGGCATTTTGGTCATTTCATATAAACTTTAAGGGTCAAATTCGGAAGACTGAGTTCAAAACTTTTACTTACTGTTAAAGTATAAATATTTACTTATAATATCAGTAGGTAATGGGTCTTAAGTGTTAAATATAGTTTTAACCCATACTATGTGTTTTAAAAGCGTAAAAGTCGGTATTTTGATGATTTTCGGGCTATATAAAGAAAGTTGAGATTTTAATCAGTCTATAAGTCTTAAAATATTTTATTTAACATATGAAATCAGTAGGAAAAGGTTTGGTATCAAAATGTTATGTAAAACTCATTTTATTAGCAAAAAGGGCATAACCGACAATTACAGAGTCAATGCAAGAACCCTATGTTATGATCAGTTTAAAATTTAATAAAAATTTCCAAAAATCCCCAAATATTATATTACATCAGTGGGTAAAATGTTTGGTGTCAAAATTTGGGGTTAAATAGGTTTTACGCCGAAAATGCCGTTTAATTAATAAAAAGGCTTCAATTTACCATATCAAGCATAACTCCTAATTTAGACCACAAACTGATGTCAAATTTTTAGGACATACTTATAAATCAGTAATAAAGGTTTTTGTCCTCTCACATTTTCAAAAATCTCGTTTTTATATCAAAATGGCATAATGGTCAACTTTTAAGCAATTAACGGAAACATGCAAATGATTCGGATTACAAAGGACCCGTATTGTATAATCTCATAGGGTTATACTAACATGTAATATGGTCCTAATGGAACCCTAAGGCATATCTAAACTAAGCTAAATCGGGTCAGAACTGAAAGTCAAAGCAAAAGTCTACTTTTGCGACTTTCGGTTGCGAACCGAGCCTAAACTCAGAATTTTCGGGTTGAACATGCCTAAACATGTTCTTATATTATTTACCAAGTTATTTTAGTGTTAAAACATGTTCCATAACCTTTGCATTATCAGTTATGAATTTATTTGTAAAAACTGATTCTGTTGACTTTTTATTAAATAACTTTGACCCGACAAAAGACAGAGATAATGTGATAATTAGGAGGTGCCCTTTTAAGGGTTTAACACCTACATAATTACCAACACATAGCCATTTTCAATTCGAATAATGGCTGGACCATTCGTGATTAAACACGAAGTCAAAGCGTAATTACGCTAACTTTGACTTTCGGTCATTACACTAATGAAAACTTAATTATAGAGGCTAAGCACACTTACAAGAGTCCTTAGCACGAAGATTAAGACTAAGAGAGCTTTCTTCCAAGGTAGGATGCTCCAGAGAATGATTTCAAAAGCTCCAAAGCTTGAGAGCAAGTTTGAGAGTATGAATTTTGAACTTGTGAGTGAAAATGGCTGCCAATCTTCACCTATTTATACTAATTGGGGTTGCTACCAGATCATTACAAGTGTTGGGCTTCTCCTTGATCAGTACATGTGTCCAAAATGGTTTTTAAAACCATCAAACAGCCCCTTGAATCGAATTAAAGCTGGTATGTGTGAAGAGAAGGGCAGAACCTGCACCTGTGCATGGATTCTGCCCAGATACTGCCGTCGCGCTGTGCCACAGCCAGAGGGGATCCCTGTGGTGCGACGCCACCACCATGGTTACCAGCAAATCAAGTTTCCAACTTGACAC
This sequence comes from Helianthus tuberosus, assembly GCA_030545235.1. Lineage (NCBI taxonomy): Eukaryota > Viridiplantae > Streptophyta > Magnoliopsida > Asterales > Asteraceae > Helianthus > Helianthus tuberosus. Next base: position 74,414 of record JARYGA010000838.1, read on the forward strand.
TTTCACCCCCTGAACCTTTAAAACGTAATATCTTTCATTTTAGGCACATTTAACCCATAAAATTTATATTTCTATGATCCTTGAGATATAACCAATCATTGTTAGGTCCGGTTTTGTTAAATGATAACTGAAAACACAAGTTTTTCCCCGCTGACGCTTTTGACCCCTTAATTACGAAAGTTAACGTATTTATCTCATACGATATCGAAACCTTGTGAAATTTTTGTCACTTATTCTTGGGAGCATAATTAATCGTTATAAGGCTCCGGGTTCGTTAAAAGGTTGCTCAGAGGTATTACTTAAACATGTTGACACATTTAACCCTCGCGTCTTGTAAACTTTCACTTTCTTCCACAAACTGTTTCATACGATTCATGATTTATTCGTTTAAGGGTATAAACATCGTGTAGGGTTGTTGACAGGAAAAATTTTCATATGTTGACACTTTGAATCCTTTTACACACATACTTTCTTCGTTTGTCAACTTTAGTCCCTCGTAATCCATTCGATACACGTTTAAAGTTCATGACACGTGTCGATACTATATTGGCCATGATTTTACGAGGTGTTACATCCTTTTAACTTATTTTCCCTTATATGGGCTTGGGGTACGGTATATAAAATACCGCTTGGTCGGGTATTGAATCTTTAATCGTATGAAGGTTAAATCATTGAGATAACCCGTTTAATCTGTTTTGTTTGTTATAAGCCTTTGGGGGGTTAATGACCATCTCCTGGATATCCTCGGCTCATTCATTGAAATGGCCACGACTTAAGCACGGGGTGTAGGCATACACCTACCGGTGCGTATGTAAAATGATATACCCGCTTGTTCGAGAATAACTCGCCGTGGGTTATATTATGTGGTGTGTCTATTAATCTTTAACCTGTATTTCTAACCCGGGCTACTGAGCGTATAACAAACATATAATTCTTTTACAAGATTATTTTTAAATAATTATCCCAAGTTATAAAAGATTATTTGTGCCTTGTGCATTTAAATCAATTTTCTGAAAACATTTTCAAAAGTGTCGGTTAATTGTATTTACTAGTGTAAACAGACGTATTTTTCCAAAAAGGTTAAGTGCAGGTACTAAGCGTAATGGGCTGGAACTCCTGAGTGAATAAATAAAAAGTCTTGCAAGCTTTTATCACTTTAAAGTCTATTGAACAATATTTCTTTCGATTTGATCCGCCTGTGGATCCATCTTACAATCCGTTGTAATATTCGATGTTACTTTCAAATCGGTTTGTATAATAATTACTTTTAGACTTCAGTTGTGCATTAAACTGTGATAATTTGACTATGATGATATCAACTACGTCACGATACTCCCCACTGGGCCCACCGGTAATACGTGGAAATATCGGGGTGTGACAAGGAGCGCATGAGAGGAAAAAAAGAATGAAGAAATTAGACAACAGAGAGCTTTAGCGAAAGCAAATAGGGAAGCGAATGCACAAACCCAGGAAGCAGTTAATAGACCATTATGGGAAGAGGAACTTGATAGGCAGTTAGCCGATTTCCACATGTTGGCCACTACAGCAGTAGACTCTAATCTAAACCAAATAGCTGAACCACCACTGTTACCCTTGTTTCCAGACCAACAAATGTTAGAACCCAACCAGGGGTTTTGTATAATAATTACTTTTAGACTTCCGCTGTGCATTAAACTGTGATAATTTGACTATGATGATATCAACTACGTCACGATACTCCCCACCGGGCCCACCGGTAATACGTGGAAATATTGGGGTATGACACTCCACTATTGAACCATCCTCTCTTTTTAGGAGGGAATGGCTCCTCAGACTGTGCCTTAAAGATAAATATTCCTTTCTCGGTATCAGCTGAGTATCCTGAGGGGTTGGCTGAGATGAGGTTCCTTCATCTTTTGGGGAACTACCTAATTGACGATAAGCGTCGGATGTACCCTGCTCACTCATACTGTAAACTAACAAATTGTCAAATAACACAAAACAATAATATACATATTTACACATAATCACATAAGTTATTTCCTAACATAATTGATTAAAATTTATGTATTAGCAGAACACCTCATTGGCTTAAACAGTGGGTGTAGCTCTGAAACCACTTTCTGTCGCAGCCCCCGACACCTGCCCCGGGAGCGGGTACCGCGAGAATCAGAGCAAGAGGTATCGGTGTTTATTAATTTGGCAGCGGAAATGAGACATCAGGACCGTAATTAGGAAATATTTATCAGAGTTTAAAACACCAAACTTTTTATAATAATTTAAATGGGATAAAACCCAAGTTTTCATTACAATACATTTGTAGGGATAAACCCTAATTTATTGAAAATAAAATCTCCTTTTTATTTAGGTAACTTTCATAGCCACTTCTTTAAGCCTTCAGTGCTCTCCAGCTGGCTTCTATTAGCTTCACATTAAGTTACCTGAAACACGTTTTAAAAAGGTTTTATCAGCAAGAAATACTGGCGAATGCATCCTAGTTTAATCAAAACAGTTTTACAACTTTACAGTATTGAGAGCGATTACAATGTTTATATCTACCCAATTACTCATTCAAGTACTGTCAATCCTGACTTATGGTAATATTACTCATTGGCTAACTCTTTGTCCAATAGTAACGAATTACAAGTAATGTATACAAAACCCCAACATACCGGCAATAATTGTAGAATACGTAGACTCAATCACTGTTAAGTATAATTTAAAACATTTGAGGTTTTGGTAAAATATTTTGAATGACTCACAAAAAGATTTACAAAAAGAGAATGTACTCACATTGCTGACTTAGATAATACTATATCTTCCTGATGGTTCTCCTGGTTATTATCTATTAAAAATTAAACAATGCACACGTGTTAGTAAGATAACCCAAATCACATTAGCCATACAACACGACACAGAACTCCAACGAACTGAGTCAGGCAGAGCCTTGACATGCGTTACGGAGCCCTAGATTAATCGGGTGGGTAACAAATACGTGATCCGGGTTATAATACTTACAACGAGGCAGAGCTTCGCTTTTTAGGGGTATAATACCTGAGTATTATAGCACTAGAGATTTGAGAGAGAAAAGAAAATGAACGGTTTGCAGAATGAGGCTGAAGCCTCCTTATATAGCCTGATCGAGAGGCAGCTCGCGCCCCGCGACGCTCCACCCCTCTCCCTTCGCAGCCCGCGAGCTAGGCTGGCTAGGGCTTAGCCTTGGCTAGTCATTGGTCTAGACTTAACACGCACGAGGACACGTGGCTCAAGCGGGTGTCGCCTGGTGTCACCTGGTCGCGCCCCACGACAGACCTGGGGGTCCGGGTCGCGGCCCGCGAGACCCATGTATTTTTGTTTTTATTTGATTTTTATTAATATAAAGGTATTTTAGGGTCGTTTCTCATATAAGGGGTATATTTTAAGGCGTCTAGGGTGTTTTAGGAGGGTTGTTATAGCTATCATAAATGACTATGGCACCCACTTTTGCAATGTCGTGATGGAGAAGGCATTAGCACGCTACGGAGTCACTCATCATTTTTCTACCGCGTACTACCCTCAAACTAGCGGTCAAGTCAAAAATACGAACCGAGGGGTGAAGAGGATCCTAGAGAAAACGGTAGGAAATAATAGAAAGGATTGGTCAGATAAGCTTGGTGATGCGTTGTGGGCGTTTCGAACCGCCTACAAAACACCCTTAGGTACCACTCCTTTATGATCGTATATGGCAAAGCTTGCCATCTCCCCGTAGAATTAGAGCACCGTGCGCTTTGGGCTCTTAAAACCGTTAACTTAGATCTTACCGAAGTGGCGAGAAAGCATTACTTCTAAATTCACGAGTTGGAAGAATTGAGAGATGCGGCGTATGCACGTTCTTGGAATATCAAGGAAAAAACGAAAGCGTTGCATGACAGGAAGTTGAGGGGTTTGAAAAAGTTTCGGGCAGGTGACAAGGTGCTTTTATATAATTCTAGGTTGAAGTTGTTCGCCGGGAAGTTGAAATCGAAGTGGACAGGGCCGTATTTAGTGAAGGAAGTGTTTCCGTATGGTACAGTGGAGTTACAAAACGAAACCGACAGAAATACGTGGAAAGTGAATGGCCATAGGTTGAACCACTACTTAGGAGGGCCGATCGATCCCACCAAGACAGAGGAAACTCCTCTCGAAGTGCCCCCTCGCACCACCGTATAGAGCCTTGAATGAAAACTCAAGTGTATAGTATGTATATTTGGTTTCGGTATTCGTTTCGTATTTTTCGGGTTGCTAATGGTTGTTTTTCATAGTTTTTGTTTTGTGTTGTTGTGTCATTTCGTATTTTGCTGGAATTCATTACCGTCACTGTAACAATCCTAAATAAACCAACACCCTCAAATATTTTTCCGACACCCTAATATATTTTAGAATGTCCCAATATGTCCCAAAATACACCCCATACGAGAAAACGGGCCCCAAATATATTAAATAGTATTAAAAATAATTAAAAAACTGAATTTTTAAGCTGAGGCTGGCCGCGTAAGACCCACCCCAACTTTCACGCGGGCCGCGTGAACTTAAAAGGGTGGCACGGCCCTGGGCCGCCACGTGGCCCAACACATGTCGAGCCTAGTTGCTGATCCGGATGGGCTACGCTTTGACCTGAGGTCAACGCGGGCCGCGTAAGCCTTAGCTTACCTTTACGCGGGCCGCGTGAAGACCAGAATTAGGCACTATAAGTACATGGCCTCGGATCTTTAGTCTGTTCCTCCCATTTTCATTTCTCAATCTCAATTTCTGAATTAAAGGCATTATAGTCGGGTATTATACCCCCCCTAATTAGCGAAGTTCTGCTCCGTTGTAAGTATTATAACCCCTGGATACGTATTAGATACGCTGCCCGATTGATCTAGGGTTCCGTAACGGCTGTCGTGGTTCTGCCCGACGTAGTCGTTGGAATGCCGTCTCGGGGAGGGTATTACTAATGTTAAAATGGGTTATTATACTAACGCGTGTGCATTTGTGTAAATTTTAGATTATCACCAGGAAACCCTTACGGAAAATCTAAGACAGCAATGTGAGTTGATCCACTTTTTGTTAACTGTTTTACAAAACCTTAAATACTTTTCCATGCGAATAACAGTTATTGAGTATTTGTAAGAATACAATTATGATGAGTATGTTGGGGTTTTGTATATAAAATTTGTTACCACCTGGTCAAGGAGTAACATTTCCACAAGTCGGGTTCGACAGTACCATGGATGTTAATTGTTATGTCTTGGAAACAAATATAATTGCGGGATCGCCCTCAATACTGTACACCGTGAAATTATTTTTAATTAAACTTGATTAAACTGGGATTCACTCACCAGTATTTCCCACTGACAAATGTTTTTAAAACGCGTTTCAGGTAACAAGTTGTGAAAGCCAAATAGAAGCCAGCTGGACAGCACTGAAGGCTTGGAAAAGTGGCAATAAAGTTACCTAAAAATAAAATAGATGTTTTTATTAAATAAATAGGATTTGTTCCTATGAAAACGTGTGTACTATGAACTTGGGTTTTAACCCATTTGTTTAATACTATGAAAAGGTGGTATTTTACTCTGATCAAATATTTCCTAACTACGGTCCTGATGAAAAATTCCGCTGCCAAATTAGACAATACGAGATACCACCGAAACTGGCTCGCGGCCGCCAGTTCCCGGGGATGTGGGATCGGGGGTTGCGACAGGAGGTGGTATCAGAGCTAAGCCACTGATTCAGCCACAGAGGTGTTCTACTGACATCAAAATGTAATCTGTTAGGAAATAAATTACGGGAATACGTGCATAACTGTATTTTATTGCTATGTGTTATTTGACTATTTGTTAGTTTACAGTATGAGCGACCAAGGACCATCTGACGCATACCGTCAATTGTCTGGTTCGCCTAGAAGCAAAGGCACCTCCTCTTCTCAGCCTGCCCTCTCAGGGTATTCTGCTGATACGGAAGAAGGAATCTTTGTGTTTAAGGCTCAGTCAGAAGAGCCATTTCCTCAGAAAAAGAGGGGATGGTTCAGTAGAGGGGCACACGAGCGTAGGAAACGTATGAAAAAGTTACAAGAACATAGGGTACTAGCAGCAGCCAAGAGAGAGACAGATGCCTATGCCCAGGATATGATCAATAGGGGTATAGCCAATATTCACATCCTACCAACCACTGCAGTTGAACCTAATCTGGAGCAAATAATAGCACCCCAACCACAACCACCAATCCCTGACCAAACGATGGAGATAGAAAACCCTGAAAATCAAGTAGAGATGCATGACTTCAACCCGGAGGAAATACCTAGGGTACCCGCACCAAACCCCCTAGACCCAAATTACGATCCCTGGTGGGATGAAGTTAGGGACTATGTGCAACGCTACCCGATACATGAAGACACACCCATGCAAAACATAGGAGCCTATCCAGGTATGGACCCTTTAGATCCCTATTACCACGATGAATACGTTAGGGAGATTTTAGAAGATCCTTACCGATTTCAGGCACCTACACCCCCATATCAGGAACCCGCACCCCAGATTCCGAACCCAGTCCTAGAACCTGCACCCCCAATGAGTGCAGAAAACGTACAAGAACTTAGGACATTTGGTGAGGAAATTTTAGAAAGCAGTGAGAGAATGATACAAGTGGGAGAGCGACTCGTCTGGAAGTAAATCAAGGAAATCTGAATAATGATAACCAGAGTAACATTAACGTGGTTAATGAGAATCCGAGCATCAATAACAATGGAAACCAAATGGATAATAGTGCCGTTCAACATATAGTGGCACAAGGAATCATAGATGCAATGCCATTTATTATTCAAACGGTTCAAGAAGTGAATAATAAAAGTAAGCATAGCAGTAAGCGACCAATTGAACCAGAACACAGCGTGAACAATGGACCCGTACTTCAAGCGCCCATTCCCAAAAGAAGAAGAACCATGCCTTATGGTTGTTCTTACAAAGAATTCTGGTCCTGTAAACCAATAGAATTCTCTGGAAATGAAGGACCCATTGCAGCTCTACGCTGGATAGAAAAGACTGAGGCTGTTCTAAAAATAAGCAAATGTGCTGAAGAAGATAAGATAATGTTTGCTTCTAATATGTTTAAGAACTCAGCTTTAGAATGGTGGAACACTATCCTCCAGTCAAGAGGAAGTGATAGGGTATACAACATGGAATGGGAGGAATTTAAAAATATGGTAGAAAGGAAATTTTGCCCTCCTAATGAAAAGGAACAGATAGCTAATAAGTTCCTAAACTTAAGAATGACCGGGGTAGATAGTAAGGGTTATACTACCACATTTTTTGAATATGCTAGAATAGTACCAACCCTTGCATCACCTGAACCGGTATTAATCTCCCGTTACATCTGGGGATTAATTGGAGAAATTAGACATGTAGTCAAGGCAGCTAGACCTCAAACTATAGAAGAAGCTGTAGAACTAGCCAATACCTTGACAGATGAGTTAATCCGTACTAGGGAAGAAGACCAGAGGAGAAACCTAACCCAAAGGCTTACTCAAGAATTCCGTTCTGGGAATTACAACCGTAGGAATATAGGTTCTACCTCTGCACCATTCTGTAAGGTCTGTAAGAAAAAGCATTCGGGAAAATGCTCTATTCTTTGCAATTTCTGCAAGATGCCAGGACACAAGGAAGAAGATTGCAGGAGGAAATCCAGTAATGGACTATGCTACAACTGTGAAGAAAAAGGTCACATCAAGCCGAATTGTCCGAAATTGGCTCCAGTTGTGAACAACAAGAACACTAAAAATGCTAGAGCATTCGTTCTGACTGTAGATAAACCAAGATGATTCCAGACGTGATAGCTGGTACGTTTTTAGTTAATGGTGTTTTTGCTAAGGTATTATTTGACTCTGGTGCAAACCAAAGTTTCATTAATACTTCATTTTGCAAACTTCTAAATCAGTCATTAACTAAACTACCACAAGAATGTCTAGTAGAGACAGCTAATGGAGAAACTGTTAGAATTTCTGAAATCTTGCAGGGAGCAAGAGTAGAAATTTTAAATCAGAAGTTTAGGGCAAACCTTTACCCAATGAATCTGGTAGGATTTGATATTGTTTTAGGAATGGATTGGTTAATAGCCAATAAAGCCAGTATTTTATGTGATCAAAAGTCAATTCAAGTAAATTCACCAAAAGGTAAAAAGATCACAATAAAAGGAGATAAACCCTCTAGATCCACGAAATTCATCTCTGTGATGAAAACTGCAAGCTATATAAGAAAAGGTTCTATAGTGTATTTGATTTCTATAATCACTAACACTAAAGGAAAAGAACTAAAAGACATTCCAGTAGTGTCTCAGTTTTCAGATGTATTTCCAGAAGAATTACCAGGACTACCACCAGACAGAGAAGTTGAATTCCGAATTCATCTACTACCAGGAACAGCACCGATTGCCAAAGCACCCTACCGTTTGGCACCCGCAGAAATGTAGGAATTAAAGAAACAGTTAGATGAGTTATTGGAGAAAGGATTTATACAACCAAGTTCGTCGCCATGGGGAGCGCCGATACTGTTCGTCAAAAAGAAGGACGGATCAATGCGTATGTGCATTGACTACCGTGAATTGAACAAGGTCACAATTAAGAATCGGTGCCCATTACCGAGAATCGATGATCTGTTCGATCAATTGCAAGGAGCTCGATTTTTCTCAAAAATCGATTTAAGGTCAGGATATCATCAATTAAAGGTACAGGAAGAGGACATTCCTAAGACCGCATTCAGAACAAGGTATGGCCATTATGAATTTACTGTCATGCCATTTGGTTTAACCAATGCCCCAGCCGCATTTATGGACATGATGAACCGAATATGTAAGCCATATTTGGATAAATTCATAATCGTCTACATAGATGATATTCTCATTTATTCTAAAATAGGGAAGATCATGCAAAGCATTTGCACGCACTTTTAAGTCTTTTAAGAAAGGAAAAGCTTTATGCTAAATTTTCAAAGTGCGAGTTTTGGCTAGAACAGGTACAATTTCTTGGACACTTAGTGAACCATGAAGGAATTCATGTAGATCCCACAAAGATCGAGGCGATTATCAAATGGAAAACCCCTGAGTCACCAACCGAGGTTAGAAGTTTCTTAGGATTGGCCGGTTATTATAGGAGATTTATTCGAGATTTTTCGAGAATAGCCATTCCTTTTAACTAAGTTAACCTGTAAATCCATTAAGTTTGAATGGGGACCAAAACAGGAGGAAGCTTTTATAATTCTTAAGCATAAATTAACCCATACACCCATATTAGCGTTGCCAGAAGGAACTGAAGACTTTGTAGTCTATTGTGACGCTTCTAAATTAGGTTATGGATGTGTATTAATGCAAAGCCAAAAGGTTATAGCTTATACATCTAGACAACTTAAGAATCATGAAGAGAATTATCCAACCCATGATTTGGAATTAGGAGCTATAATTTTTGCCCTTAAGATTTGGAGACATTACCTTTATGGTAGTAAGTTTACCATATTTACTGATCATAAGAGTTTAAGGTATGTTTTTGGACAAAAGGAATTGAATATGAGACAAAGACGCTGGATGGAGATGCTTTGTGACTATGATTGTGATATCCATTATCATGAAGGAAAAGCAAATGTAGTGGCAGATGCTTTAAGCCGAAAGTATCATGAAAAGCCAAAAAGGGTACGTTCTCTTAAATTAAATCTACAAGTAGATTTAAATGAACAAATCAGAAAAGCACAAGAATCAGTAATCAAGGATGATACTGAAAAATTAAAAGGTATGCTAAAAGAATTAGAACAAGAAACAGATGGAATATGGAGATTCCATAAAAAGAGAATGTGGATACCTAAATTAGGAAACCTACGTCATTGTATATTAGAATAAGCCCATAAGTCTAAGTATACAATGCATCCAGGAAATGATAATGTACCAGGATTTAAGGAAAAATTTCTGGTGGATAGGCATGAAAAAGGACATAGCAGCCTATGTTTCTAAATGTTTAACTTGTTCACAAGTTAAAGCTGAACATCATAAACCTTCAGGTTTGTTACAACAATTAGAAATGCCAGTATGGAAATGGGAATTGATAACAATGGATTTTGTTACTAAATTACCCAAAACAAAGAAAGGTAATGATACAATCTGGGTGATTGTAGACAGGCTAACCAAGTCAGCTCATTTCCTACCAATGAAGGAAACTTTCAGTATGGAACAGCTAGCTAAATTATATGTAAATGAAATAGTTTCTTTACATGGAATACCTTTATCAATCGTTTCTGGTAGGGATAGCCGATTTACCTCTCATTTTTGGTCAAGTTTCCAAAAGGCAATGGGAACCAAGTTAAATCTAAGCACAGCTTATCATCCTCAAATGGACGGACAAAGCGAAAGAACAATTCAAACAATGGAGGACATGCTTAGAGCTTGTGTAATTGATTTCGGAGGTAATTGGGACGATCACTTACCTTTAATAGAATTTTCTTATAATAATAGTTATCACACAAGTATCAATGATGCACCATTCGAAGCACTTTATGGACGAAAGTGCCGAACCCCAGTCTGTTGGGCAGAAATTGGGGAAAAGCAACTAACTGGACTTGAGATAGTGCAAGAAACAACCGACAAGATCATTCAAGTCAAGGAACGATTGAAAGCAGCACGTGATCGACAGAAGAGTTATCTTGATAACCGACGCAAGCCATTGGAATTTCAAGTAGGAGACAAAGTATTGTTAAAGGTCTCTCCTTGGAAAGGAGTAGTAAGATTCATAAAAAGAGGAAAGCTAAGTCCCAGGTATATTGGACCTTTTGAGATTATTAGAAGAATAGGACCTGTAGCCTATCAGCTACAACTGCCAGAGGAAATGGCAGGAATACATGATGTATTTCATGTATCTAATCTCAAGAAGTGTTTAACTGATGAATCACTAGTAGTACCTCTTAAGGATATAGAGGTAAATGAACAACTCAAGTTTGTAGAAAAGCCTCTACAGATCGAAGACAGGAAAGTCAAGAACCTCAAGCATAAGAGACTAGTTCTGGTCAAAGTAAAGTGGGACTCCAAAAGAGGACCTGAGTATACATGGGAGCTCGAATCTGAAATGCAAAAGAAATATCCACACTTGTTCCAGTAGATCTCGAGGACGAGCTCTAAAACAAGGTGGGGATGATGTAACAATCCTAAATAAACCGACACCCTCGAATATTTTTCCGACACCCTAATATATTTTAGAATGTCCCAATATGTCCCAAAATATACCCCATACGAGAAAACGGGCCCCAAATATATTGAATAGTATTAAAAATAATTAAAAAACTGAATTTTTAAGCTGAGGCGGGCCGCGTAAGACCCACCCCAACTTTCACGCGGGCCGCGTGAACTTAAAAGGGTGGCACGGCCCTGGGCCGCCACGTGGCCCAACACATGTCGAGCCTAGTTGCTGATCCGGATGGGCTACGCTTTGACCTGAGGTCAACGCGGGCCGCGTAAGCCTTAGCTTACCTTTACGCGGGCCGCGTAAAGACCAGAATCAGGCACTATAAGTAGATGGCCTCGGATCTTCAGTCTGTTCGTCCCATTTTCATTTCTCAATCTCAATTTCTGAATTAAAGGCATTATAGTCGGGTATTATACCCCCCCTAATTAGCGAAGTTCTGCTCCGTTGTAAGTATTATAACCCCTGGATATGTATTAGATACGCTGCCCGATTGATCTAGGGTTCCGTAACGGCTGTCGTGGTTCTGCCCGACGTAGTCGTTGGAATGCCGTCTCGGGGAGGGTATTACTAATGTTAAAATGGGTTATTATACTAACGCGTGTGCATTTGTGTAAATTTTAGATTATCACCAGGAAACCCTTACGGAAAATCTAAGACAGCAATGTGAGTTGATCCACTTTTTGTTAACTGTTTTACAAAACCTTAAATACTTTTCCATGCGAATAACAGTTATTGAGTATTTGTAAGAATACAATTATGATGAGTATGTTGGGGTTTTGTATACAAAATTTGTTACCACCTGGTCAAGGAGTAACATTTCCACAAGTCGGGTTTGACAGTACCATGGATGTTAATTGTTATGTCTTGGAAACAAATGTAATTGCGGGATCGCCCTCAATACTGTACACTGTGAAATGATTTTTAATTAAACTTGATTAAACTGGGATTCACTCACCAGTATTTCCCACTGACAAATGTTTTTAAAACGCGTTTCAGGTAACAAATTGTGAAAGCCAAATAGAAGCAGCTGGACAGCATTGAAGGCTTGGAAAAGTGGCAATAAAGTTACCTAAAAATAAAATAGATGTTTTTATTAAATAAATAGGATTTATTCCTATGAAAACGTGTGTACTATGAACTTGGGTTTTAACCCATTTGTTTAATACTATGAAAAGGGGGTATTTTACTCTGATCAAATATTTCCTAACTACAGTCCTGATGAAAAATTCCGCTGCCAAATTAGACAATACGAGATACCACCGAAACTGGCTCGCGACCGCCCGTTCCCGGGGATGTGGGATCGGGGGTTGCGACAGTCACGGAGCAGAAATATACGAAGAATTCGAGTTTCGGGTAAGTTTTCATGTCCCAAAGGGGTTTGGAAATCAATTGGGATCATTTAGGGAAATTATAAAAATTTTTCTAAGGCATGAAGCCGCAAAAATTAAGAAACTTTCTGTTGTCATGTGGGTCTCGCTACCCGCGAGACATAAGAGGATAGTTCTCGCGGCCCGTCATAAACGAAATGACCCGGATCAAAATACAATGCGCTGCGGGGCGCGAGACTTTTAGGTATAGTTCTCGTGTGTCACGACCCCCGACCCCACCCTGGACGGAATCGGGAGCCGCGAACCAGTTCAGTGGTACCGGTGGTTATTTAGAAAAGTAGTGCAGCGGAAATTTCATCAGGACCGTGAGTTAGGAAAAATATCAGATTTTAGAAAACACCGGATTTTATTTATTAAATAGATGGGATAAAACCATGTTTTGAAAGGTAGCTTTAATATGGGATAAACCCGAATACATAAAACAATTTTTCTTAATTTAATTTAATTGATAAATTATGCCACTTCTGTAAGCCTTTTGGTGCCGTATCCAACTCTTATTCCGATCTATTGTAATTACCTGAAACGCGTTTTAAAAACATTTGGTCAGCAGGAAATACTGGTGAGTTCATTCAGTTTGTACAAACATGACACATTGTTATAGATTACAGCATAAGAGCGATTACAATGGCTACTATCTTATTGTTATCTGACGCCGTGTCACACCCTGGTGACGATGGTCATACCACTATTGGGTCCTTTCACCCAAGTAGTGATGATTATCACAGTTAGGTTTGTTTACCTAACCGTGAGAAATTAGTAATGTGCACAATACCCCACTTGCCAGTGATCCAAGATAACCACGACTTAATACCTGTAACTATAACTTTTGAAAATAATTTAAGTATTGTAAAACATTGTTGATAAAAAGAGAATGACTCACCTTGTTAGCATATAGTCTTGATTAAACAAGCATCTACTTTACAGTTCTGAATCTTCTGATGATTAAGCATCTTGTTTGATTGTAAGTGTATAGTTTGGAGTTTTCTGATAGTTAAACATATGGTTTAACAGAGTGGAATACGTTTTAGTGTAAAACCATATCAAACCTAACGATGGTCACGAGATCAGGACCTTAACGAAATTCACAAAGTATAGTCTTTGTATAGACAGTGCTTTGGCATCCGTTTCAGAATCTTAACGAAATTCACAAAGTATAGTCTTTGTTTAGACAGCGCTTTGGCATCCGTTTCAGAATCTTAACGAAATTCACAAAGTATAGTCTTTGGCATTCATTAGTTGGTTCCCGAATCGATCGGACAGAATATCGCATCGGTGATTATTGGTTAGAACACCAACGTATAGAGAGAGAAGAATAGAAGAAATGAGCAAAGAAAAATGAATCCTAAGCTTCCTATTTGTTTAGTAATTCACCTCTATTATACTTCAAAGCCCTGCCCCGTTTTAAGTATTTTAACCCTTGACCACTGATACCCTGTCCAAGTGACGTAGGGCCCTGTAACGTATGTCAAGGCTCTGCCTAAATTCGTTGGGGTTCTGTCTTGTGACGTAGGGATAAAAGTGAAATTGGGTTACTATATTTAAGTGTGAGTGCATTATATATTTTATCAAATTATCCAGGAGTGATACCCAAAATATAACCACCCTCCTAACACACCCCTGACACCCTACACTTTCTAAAATACACCCCGTATGTAAAAACCGAGCCCGTGATACAATATAGTATTTAAATAAAATATAAAAGTTTAAATTTAGGGCTGAGGCGGGCCGCGTGAGCCCACCCCAAACCCTTACGCGGGCGGTATGAAAGCTAGAACCAGACTCCTTTGGTTTCTTAAGTCCAGGCGGGCCGCGTAAACCATATATTAAGTTGACGCGGGCCGCGAAAGACCTAAAGTGTGGCGCAGCCCGGTGCCGACACGTGTCGACATCGTGGCAGGTCTAGATCATGACCAGGATAAGCTACGCATTGACTGGAGTTTGACGCGGGCCGCGTAGACTCCTGTATACCCTTACGCGGGCCGCGTGGAGACCAAGTATCAGCAACTATAAATAGCAGGCATCGGATTTCATTTCAACTCGCTCACATTTCAATTCTCAATCTCAAATTTCTGTAGAAGTGATATTATAGTCGGGTAGTATACCCCTAATTAGCAAGGTTCTGCTCCGTTGTAAGTATTATAACCCCAGTTTCGTAATAGTTACGCTGCCCGATTGATTTAGGGTTCCGTAACAACTGTCGTGGTTCTGCCCGACATAGTTGTTGGAATGACGTCTCGGGGAGGGTATCATTAATATTTTCAAAGGGTTATGATACTAACCTAGGTACATTTGTGTAAACTATAGATTATTCCCAGGAAACCCTTACGCGAAGTCTAACATAGCAATGTGAGTTTATCCTCTTTTTGTTAATGTTTTTGGAATAATTTACAAAACCTTAATTATTTTACAATATGATTAAGCGGTGATTGAGTCTTTGTAGTCTTCAATTACTGCCGGTATGTTGGGGTTTTGTATACAAAATTTATACTACCTGCGAGTAGTAAGTCGAGTATGACAGTACGTTACCATTGGACAATGAGTTAGCCAATGGGTAATATGACCCACAAGCCAGGGGATTGATAGTACCAAATGGAGTAATTGTGTAGACATAAACATTGTAATCGTCCTCGATACTGCTTTACTCGATAAAATGTTTCTTGATTAAACTGGGATTCACTCACCAGTATTTCTTGCTGATAAAATGTTTTAAACACGTGTTTCAGGTAACTTAGTGTGAAGCCAATAAAAGTCAGCTGGAGAGCACTGAAGGCTTGGAAAAGTGGCAATAAAGTTACCTAAAATAAAATAGATGTTTTTATTAAATAAAATAGGATTTATTCCTATAAAAATGTGTATACTGCAAACTTGGGTTTTTCCCATGTATTTGTATTTATAAAATATGGTGGTTTACTCTAATAAAATATTTCCTAACTACGGTCCTGATGAAAATTCCGCTGCCAAATTAGACAATACACGATACCACCGAAACTGGCTCACGGCCGCCCGTTTCCGGGAACTAGGGATCGGGGGTTGTGACAGAAGGTGGTATCAGAGCCTAGCCACTGGTTCAAGCCAAAGAAGTGTTCTGCTGACACTTAAATTTTAAATTCTGTGTTAGGAAATAACCTATGTGATTATGTGTTTTATATTATTTGACTATTTGTTAGTCTACAGTATGGGTAAGCAAAGAATTTCGGATATCTATCGTCAACTAGATAGTTCACCAAAAGATAAGGGAACCTCATTTCAACCAAACCCCTCAGGATATTCAGCAGATACTGAGGAAGGAATATTTATTCGTAAAGCACAGTCTGAGAAACCATTTACCACTAAGAAGAGAAATATGATTATTAGCAAAAGTCGAGAGAAAATAAAGAAGTTACAACCAAAGGGAGCGATAATCAATCAGGGAATAAATGCACAAACTCAGGAAACAGGCAATAACTTACTAGGGGAAGATGAATTAGATGGACAATGGGTAAATCTCCATATGTTAGCCACTACAGCAGTAAATGCTAACTTATATTAAATAGTCGAATGGCCAAACCAGTACCAGTACCCATGCCACCTATGAGCTAGAAACTTTAAAGGAACTTTGCCCATTAGATAACAACTTAGTAGAAACAGGAGATGGAATAAACCTTACAAAAAAGCATGTTGAGCATAATACTCCTATAACTTAGATAGACTAAAATAAGTTACGAATGCATAATCATTAGTATATTTTGAATTCCAGTTGTAGTTTGTAATATATATATATATATATATATATATATATATATATATAAGTCGCAATTTTTAATCAATCTATTTTATGATTGTACTCAAATATTTGTATTAGAAATTTGTCTGTGATAATTAATACCACCCACTCAAATAATATCCTAATATACATCAAACTAAGTTGGTTATTAACAAAGCAGTCATGTTTATGATTCTCTTTTTGGAACCAATTATTTACTTTGGTTTAAAATACATATTGAAATATATGGTATAAAGCTTTAAAACTTTGTAGTTTTAATAATATTGTTTCAAAATAATTTATATTTCAATAAATAAAACCGAAGCTATTAAATTAACCGAAAGGATTTTAAGAAGTAATAAAATCTTTAAAAGATTTCTTTAGTGGATAGAGCCAAAGCAAGTTTTGAAACCCAGGTGTACCAATTTCTCACTCTATTTTATCATTTCTGGTTTATAACTAGTTGACCATAAGACATCATACTTTCATAGTTTTATGAAATAATTGATGTTGTGATTACTTGTAAAAGTTTCTATTGAAATAATTAGTAATAAAATAGATGGTTAAATGAATATGATGGGTATCCATGATTTAATAAAATCATTTAAAAAATTTTAAGAGATTTGGGTTGGTTGGACTATGTAAAAAGGCCTAAAGCGATTCTACAGATCTTTAATACTAAGGTATATTCAGAATAGGTCTTATGCCTGGAAATAATTAATATAAGATTATAAGATTAACCAGCCATATTATTTATAGGATTGTGTATCCTAAATTATAAAGAAAAATATTCGAGTCAGATGGCTGATGTATAATACAAATGAGTAGAATTGATAAATTGAATATTAAACTTACCTTAAGTAGTTGCGAAGTTTTTGATTTTAGTTTTTAAATTATCACATGGTTTGTTGGTTTGCCTAAAACCATAAATTAATTATTTTTATTAAGATGTTCTTTCTCAAAATAATTTATTAGTTTAAACTTAAATTATTTTGTAGTACATCTTTGGAATATCTTTAATAAAATACTTGAAGAGAATATTCCAACAAGTATTAAAGTTTAACCAAAAATAGAAATCCACTAGTACATATGGGTACCTATCCTACACGGTTTTCGGTTGGAAAATAATTTGATATCTCAAATCTAATATAAATTTTCCAATATTCAACTCATACAGTAAGTCAAATACATTTTTTTATATATAAACTCATAATATTTGAGTTCATCCGTACCTTTTATATTATTAATATAATGATAAAACATTTTACAATAATACATGAATAGTATATTTTACTATAAGATAGTGCAGTAAATAAAAGATATATTTTATATCTAAAATTTTAATAAAATATCATGGTGTAATAAATTCTAATAAGTGTAAAATAGTATATAGAATAGTATATGCACTTATGTTATAAGTCCGTCGCGGGTTTATTAAAATGTAACAAGGCTATTAGATCTTTTTACTAGAATATGTATACAAATCCTATATTCTCATAAGTATAAGTATATTATACTATACGAAAATAATATACTGTATATTTTTTATCCTTGCACGTTAAAATATTCCTGAACATTCATTTTTCAAACTAGAATTTAAAATGGATGCCCCACATAAAAATATTTGAATCAAATGTGTGTTTAGTAGGTTTGTCCTTTATAAAACTTTATTTAAAAATCAGATTACAATTTTTATATTGTAATATCTTTAAATAAATTATTATTGTATGGAATATACATACATATTCTAATACATGTATATTACTCAAATATATTTTGAATCAATTTTAGAAACGTCAAACTTTGTATTACTTACTATGTTATGTGATTTAAATTTATACTATCTTATATATATATCTGTTATATCGTTATGAATTACAGAAAGTAATTTATGTATAGTATATATATATATATATCTCTTGGTAACCCATAAATACAATGTCATGGGTCACATATGCACATATCCTTCTAAATAATGCCTCTCAATCTTAAAGATATATTATAATTGATTCTTATAAAGGAAAAGGTAGGAATGTGATAATTGGAATAGATATATAGATGGTTACTTGAGGAGAAATTATTAAGGTAACATAAAGAGTGAGTCTGGTATAGTTTAAACCATTAGTTAAAAATGAAACTGTTCTTATTAGTCCAGAAAATTTATATTTTGAGTAATTTATTTCCCTAAACTTTTAATTCCAAAATATTATATTTGCTAGAAATTTATTTCAATATACTACCTTTATAAAAGGAAAAAAAAAATTAAATAAATAAATAAATAAAGTCATGAAAATAAGCTTGATGATTGGTACCATCGAATGTATAGTTATTATTTTATATAGAGTAAATTGCCATTTTAGTCCCTGAGTTTTGTCCAAATTTGCCATTTTGATCCAAATAGTTTTATTTTCCCCCCTGGGTCCCTGACTTTTACATTTGTTGCCATTTTGATCACTTTGTCTAACTCCATCAAAAAACCCAGTTACTCTTTTCAATTTAAACCTTTTCAGTTGCCATTTTGATACAATTCAAAAAAATCAAAAAAATTTCAAAAAATCAAAAAAATTCCAAAAAATTCAAAAAATTCTAAAAAATTCTAAAAAATCTAAAAAATTCAAAAAAATCTAAAAAATTCAAAAAAATCTAAAAAATTCTAAAAAATCATAAAAAATCTAAAAAATTCAAAAAAATATAAAAATCAAAAAAATTCTAAAAAAGCATAAAAATTCTAAAAAATCCAAATAATTCTAAACGGTTCGCGTCGAAACGGTTCGGTTCGATACGGTACGGGTCGAAACGGTACGGTTCGATACGGTACGGGTCGAAACGGTTCGGTTCGATACGGTACGGGTCGAAACGGTTCGGTTCGAAACGGTTCGCGTCGAAACGGTTCGGTTCGAAAGGGTTCGCGTCGAAACGGTACGGTTCGAAACGGTTCGGCTCGAAACGGTTCGGCTCGAAACGGTTCGGGTTCGAAACGGTACGGTTCGAAACGGTTCGGGTTCGAAACGGTTCGCGTCGAAACGGTTCGGTTCGATACGGTACGGGTCGAAACGGTTCGGTTCGAAACGGTTCGCGTCGAAACGGTACGGTTCGAAACGGTTCGGCTTCGAAACGGTACGGTTCGAAACGGTTCGGGTTCGAAACGGTTCGCGTCGAAACGGTTCGGTTCGAAACGGTTCGCGTTGAAACGGTACGGTTCGAAACGGTACGGGTCGAAACGGTACGGGTCGAAACGCTTCGCGTCGAAACGGTTCGGCTCGAAACGGTTCGGGTTCGAAACGGTTCGCGTCGAAACGGTTCGGTTCGGTTCGATACGGTACGGGTCGAAACGGTACGGTTCGAAACGGTTCGCGTCGAAACGGTTCGGTTCGATACGGTACGGGTCGAAACGGTTCGGTTCGAAACGGTTCGCGTCGAAACGGTTCGGTTCGAAACGGTACGGGTCGAAACGGTACGGGTCGAAACGGTACGGGTCGAAACGCTTCGCGTCGAAACGGTTCGGCTCGAAACGGTTCGGGTTCGAAACGGTACGGGTCGAAACGGTTCGTGTCGAAACGGTTCGGCTCGAAACGGTTCGCGTCGAAACGGTTCGGTTCGATACGGTACGGGTCGAAACGGTACGGTTCGAAACGGTTCGCGTCGAAACGGTACGGTTCGGTACGGTACGGGTTCGAAACGGTTCGCGTCGAAACGGTTCGGTTCGATACAGTACTGGTCGAAACGGTTCGGTTCGAAACGGTACGGGTCGAAACGGTTCGTGCCGAAACATTTAATGATTTTTGGATTTTTTAGAATTTTTTGGATTTTTTAGATTTTTTATGATTTTTAGAATTTTTTATATTTTTTTGAATTTTTTAGAATTTTTATGATTTTTTAGAATTTTTTAGATTTTTTTGAATTTTTTAGATTTTTTTGAATTTTTTAGAATTTTTTTTGATTTTTTGGAATTTTTTGGAATTTTTTTGATTTTTTTTGGAATTTTTTTGATTTTTTGGAATTGGATCAAAATGGCAATTGAAAACATTTTTTAAGGAAATCCCCAAAATACCCCTGTTACAAACTGGGTTTTTGGATGGAGTTAGGCAAAGTGATCAAAATGGCAACAAAATGTAAAAGTCAGGGACCCAATATGGCAAAATGGCAAATTTGGACAAAACTCAGGGACTAAAATGGCAATTTACTCTTTTATATATGTGTGTATATATTCCGTAAATTTAATATTAAGATTTGAAATTTTATACACATATATGCATATACCTAATAGAATTTCTTGATGGTATACCCAATATAATATCTTCTGTAAGATAGACACAAGAGAAAATGTCATTGATAATTCATATGAAGTTATGAAGTTATTATAAGAATAAACCATGAAACCTACTATGTTTTAAAATGCCATCTGTCTCAATGAAATATTCCTTGTAAACGGAATCTAAGATTATATATGCATAAATAAAGTTAAGCATACTTATTACATTGAACCTAGCTATAGTATCAATGGAGACAATGATATATTTGAAACTCCATTCTCCAACCAAAATAAAACCACAACCATAATAATATCTATGCTTCAATGAAAGAGTTGGAATATTGATATTCACTGGTAACAACCAGGACAGTATTTAGACTTGACCCTAAGAAGAATGCCTTAGTATAAAGCTTTGAGATAAGTCAATTACTTGCATAGATAAAGTGTGATGGTTATTGGTATCCCGTGAGGATGATGACTAGAACAGTGCCTGTATGATAAATAAGCGATAACAACTGGCCACTGTTATTTCTTGTTTATTGATACTACTCGGTTCTAGAATATGATCCATCATGAGAATACTGAATTCCTTGTTTCTTGATGCAAACTATGATAAACGATGTGCTTTCAAAATCCTAATTTAAGAGAAGTCTATTTATGGGAAATACTAGGATAATTGCCTCTCCGGTAAAACTGGGCATGGTGCGGTAGACTCTCCGGCGAGACCGGGTGAGATGGGGTTACCTCTCCGGCAAGACCGGGTAAGATGGGGTATGTGTTATAATAATGGAATTCCCTAGATAATACCATGACCTGATGTCTGACTTGTGAGTCTGTTTACATTATGGATAATGTGCATACTACAGTATATGAAATATTATATAGACATGTATGTCTATGAGGAAATCCCAAGACTATATTGATTGACGATTTGGAATAAATCATGAACAAGTGTGTCAGTGATAATTTTATATTTATTTATTAGGAAACTCTCGTATACGTCTCTAAATTCCGATATCAAACACTATTTCGTTTGATTATCCGTCTCGAAATTCGTACGACAAAATGAACGACAGGAACTCTTTTAAGTTGGGACGCCATCAGAAGTATAAGAATTTCCTTTGCGATTATTGACGCATTAGGAAACCTATAACTAAAAGTTGTGTTAAAACATAAAACGTCTAAAACTTACGCTAATAGTAAGTTTACCTTTATTCAGAATTCTTGAAAAGATAAGAATCTCAAAACATAGAGAATAGTTCTGGTCAAAGTGAAGTTCAAAACAAGGACCAGAATATACCTAGAAACTAGACTACCTAAAAATATTCATCTATATTTCAGGAAATCTCGAGGACGAGATTTAAAATAAGGTGGGGAGGATGTAACATTCCCAAAAAATTTATTTATATAAAATATATAAAAACTTATGTTATTAAAAGAATGCATCATGGGTAGTTGACCAATGGAAATATAAGGTATTTTGGGCAAGCGTAGGAACCATTTAATAACTAATTTATAAAAATACTTTATGTTTGAACCTACTCTGTTTTTAATGAAACTTGGTTCAAAATGTAGATATAATTATTCTCGTTCTAAAGACATATTTATTATTTTAGAAAACGTTATATTTTATAAAGTTATAAGCGCCCAATTAGATTTGAGTTATATTAATTAGATAATAAAAATAAATAATAAAAGATGATAATTTTTATATTACGTATTACTAAAATAATAATAATAATAATAATAATAATAAATGAAAAAGTGAATGTTCATGACATATTATATAATATGTACGGGTCTTGACTAAATATATATATATATATATATATAGGGAAGCATTATATAAGAAACTCTATCTTTTTAAGGAAACTATGGAAACCCATTGTGAACCATTGATTAGCTTACATCAAACTTGATCAATGGCTATGATTATTTTGGTATGAATAAAATTAAAAAGAAATAAAAAGTACTGCCATTTAGTACCATTGAAGGGCATTTTCGGAAGTCAACAAAGACATTGGAAAACAGAAAGCACTGCCATGCAGTTGCCGTCTAATCAAGAACAGCAAACAAAATTCAAAATTTTTTCTTCTTTCACATTATACTCATTGCTCATCTGTTCCGGAACGCTAACACAGAAGCCGATAGCGGCCAACTTGGAAAATGAGGAACTCGTTCATAATATTGTCGTCGTCCGTGAAGATGAAACGATTAAGGAAGATTCAGAGTTCAATTAAAAGGTTAGTTTTGTTGTAATCGGTCATGTAAAAGGTGGTTTTGTTCTACCGATTTATCGGAAAATGGCACCTGAGTTTGTTTTCTTTTATATATGTAGGACTTCGAAACACAGATTAGGGCAAAAAAGGTCTGAGAGCCGTACAGTTGTGATTATATCCGACGAACCCAATACAGGACCTTCCAAACAACAATCTGACTTTGGTGCGACCCAACGGGAGTTAGGTTAGATTTTTTATGTCTCTTAACATTGTTCAAGGTGATCTATATATGGATAGTGTGTTGGATAAGAAATTGTGCATAACAGAATTTTGTTGGCTGCCTTGCAGTGTATGATGATACCGATAGTGTGTCACCAAGCCATGGGAAAAGACGGAAAGCAGGTAACGGGTAACAAGTAATATTGTTTATGATTTGTATAATGTCTTGTTGGGCTAATCGATTTCGTTACGAATCTATCGGTGCTAAATGAAGGTTGTGTGGAAAGTTCCTTTTGTTACAATAGTGGCTAATTGCGTATCCAGTTAAATCTGAGTAATATGTTTGAAACTGTAGGGAAGAAAAGCATTGTCGGGGATAGTTCTGGGTGTGGAAATAAAAGAAAACGTGGTTAGTTAAATATTGTTGGCTTTGATTAACATGTGTTAATTGGGCATGACCTTGAAAATTCATTAACATGTGATAATCAGCAGGGGAAAGAAACAGCGCCGATGATAAGTCTGGCAATGTAATGCGAAAAAACCGTGGTTAGTTATTTTTTAAGCCCTTCAAATTTTTGGATGTTACGAATGAAAAATTGTTTCATGTTGTCATAGGTGGTTGTAACAAACCGGAAAAGGTTCAGAAAGCCCGTAAGCGAGCAAAAAAGGATGAATTTCCAGGCATAAGGACAAGATCTGCACCACTGCAGTTTTATAAATGTGTACGGGCATTGACAGAACAACAACGTGACGCAGTCAGGCAAATGGGCTTTGGTCGTTTGCTAACTTTCAGCGTTGATGGTTTGCCGGCTAAGTTAGCTTATTTTGTTGTGGACAATTTTTATCCCGATAAGATGGTGATATGTACGCCTGCCGGGGATATCAAGGTGAACAGGAAAGTGATACACAAGTTGTTAGGGATTCCGACTGGTGGACAAAAGATTAGTTCGATTAGTAAGCTGCCGATGCTGATTGATGCCATTGCTGATTGGAGGGCAAGATACCCGGGTGTAATGGTGCCTCCAACAAAGATGGTGAAAATGATAGATGAGTCCGATGGCGAAGACAGTTTTGATTTCAGGATGGATTTTGTAATGTGTTTTGTGGCAGTGCTGGTTGATTGTCATAAACAAAGTTGTTTACGGGAAGAAATCGTAGAGTATCTGGATGACGAAATGGACTTTGCAACAATAGACTGGTGTGACCTTGTTGTAGAAAAGCTGAGAACTTGCAAAGATACCTGGAATCGGCTTGACCCACAAAGTTTCTTCGTCGGTCCTCTAACGATTCTGATGGTAAGTGCACTTTTAATTATTTTAGATAATTAACATGTGTTAGAATACTCGATTATTTCCGGGCTGAACGGATCGTTGTTTCTTGTAGTTGTTGTACGTTGATAGCATTGAGTGCACGGGGATGGAGGTAGACAGTGCGGTGTGTCCTTTAGCTTTTTGGAACTTGAAAAGATTGCGAGAGAGAGAAAGGCTTGAAATACTTGCTGGTGGGTTTGGACTAGGACGGTTTAAAGGATTAACACGTCCCAGAAACTATAACGTGGAACACTGGGCAAGTAAAGAGGTAAAGTTATATGCTCTAACATGTGTTTTTTACAATTAGTATATAGTGTTAGTATCAAAATGTTGAAAAACTATTTTCAACAGGAGAGGTTGACGATAGTACGACAGTTAATAAACGTGACAAAGAAGAACAAAGTCAAAATTGAGGGGATGTTAGAATCGCTATTGGTGGAGAGCCATGAAGACGAAGAAGTACAAACGTTGAAGGCAATGTTTGAAAGTATGTTTGAGAAGAAAGTTAGTGAAAGTGAGGATCACGATGACGCGGTAGATTTAGCGTCACACAAGATCAATTCGGTCTTGGGAGATTTGAGAAATGATGAAAGCTTTCACATCAACGAAGGAGAGAACGCTGGTTAGTAACTGTTATTCTTTGGGTTATTTAGTTTAATAATTTGGAATCCATTTATCGTTGTGCAAACGATTTCGTAGGGGATGGCATGGACGACGATTTTTCGGATGGGTCACCAATAGCGAGCTTGTACAGGAAGTCGCTTATCCGGCGAAACAAAAAAATCAGTAAAAGTAGATTGAAAGCAGTAGGATCTTCAGCAATAGACTTTGATGCCCAAGAAGGTGTGCTGACAATGTTTATGAAATGAACACTGAACCACGTGTTAATGTGATACCTGTTGTGTTGGTTATCATTCTTAAAGTGATCACTGTAACACATTTGACGGGTGTGGCAACCTGTATTGATTGACTAATTTTTTTGGGGTTGCAGCTGATGTTGCGGGCCAATCAATCGTAGATGATGGTGGAGAAGACTATGCTGAAAAGATGGAAGATGGTGGAAAGTCGGGTCAGGTGAGGAGATCTGCAAGAATCGGTAAGTTAAAGCATGTTTGTGAGACAGAAGAAGGGGTTGTGACCCCAAAAAGAAGAAAGACAAATATGAAGTTTGGTGGACAATACACGGATGGTGGCAAAGAAAAAGGTAACCTGTTACATGTATTACCATTTTAAGAGTACGTTTATAGCGCGAAAAGAGTTTATGTACCTGTACTATATGTTATGGAATGAAATGTTTTGTCTAACACATGTTAATGTGACTTGGATCGTATAGTTTAACATTCTAGTGTGGTTGCAGCAGATGGTGCGGGGGAATCAAGCGTAGTTGCTGATGGAACTGAGTGTACCGGAGCGCTGGAAGAAGGTGGTATGTCGTTGCGGGTAAGGAGATCTCCCCGTCTGAATAAGTTAAAGGATGCTCCTGAAATGAAAGCAAGCTTTGTGACCCCGAATTGCCCGAAGACAAAGATAAAGATTGATCGGGAAAAAACGGATGATGGACTCGAATCAGGTAAACTGTAACATATGTTACCAGTTTCATCATACATTTAGATTTAGAAGTACACGTTGATGGTGACGCGTAGTTTGTTGCTCGTTAAAATTTATTACCCTCTAATATGCGTACGTGTCTGAAACCCATTTAATATTTCTGTGATGTTATAGGCTTCAACAAGTCTGAGAAGCAACTGGAAGAGAGAGAACTGGGGTTTAGTGAATTTGTGGAAGAAACAAATGAAGTCGTCGAAGGTGATAAGAGTGTTCATGAAGCTGGTAATTCAAGTGGAGGTGACTGTAGTATTGGTGGGGCCGAAGAAAATAAAGGAGCCGGAAGCGTGGATAAAAGTGATGCTGAAGAAGTGTATAAGCCGCTGGGTTTAATGCGTGCAATACTGCGTATTAAAGCAGCAGAAGTGCATGGTGCTGTTAATGATAAGGACGAACATGTGGTTCTGGATGGCAAAGGAAAGGGGGCTGTTGATGAGTGTGACCGTGATGTTAAGGGTAATTATTTATGCAGCTTCTGGCACTAAGTTGTGCATGAGATGTGATAAGAATGTTTTATGCAGCTGAAGAAGGTAAGATTGAGCATGATGGGATGCATTCAACTGATGTAAATATGCAAGGGTGCAGTAGCGCGGTGGTAGACTCTGTCACAGGCGCAGCTTTCGATAAGGACCAGGATGTCGAGGGTAAAGGGAAAGCGGCTGAGGAGGTGTGTCAGCTGGAAAAGAACGGTAAAGATTTTCATGCTCTAACATGTGTTAACTGCTCCCCTACCTGTATCATTTAGTGAGTTAACATGTGTTAATCATATACACAGTCTTCGGAAACCGTTTTATTTTATTAGCCATGTTTAGGCATGTCTAATTTATTCGAAAAATGTTTATGCAACTACAGATAGTAAGATTGAGAATGAAGTTAGGGCTGCAGCTGATGGAAGAAAAGAAGAGAGTGGTGGCGTCGTGTTTGCATCTGTGGAAGGTGCTGTTAATGATAAGGACGAACATGTGGTTCTGGATGGCAAAGTCACGGGGTCTGTTGATGAGTGTGATCGTGATTTTAAGGGTAATTATTTATGCAGCTTCAGGTACTAAGTTGTGCATGAGATGTGATAAGAATGTTTTATGCAGCTGAAGAAGGTAAGATTGAGCATGATGGGATGCATTCAACTGATGTAAATATGCAAGGGTGCAGTAGCGCGATGGTAGACTCTGTCACAGGTGCAGCTTTCGATAAGGACCAGGATGTCGAGGGTAAAGGGAAAGCGGCCCAGGAGGTGTGTCAGCCGGAAAAGAACGGTAAAGATTTTGATGCTCTAACATGTGTTAACTGCTCCCCTGCCTGTATCATTTAGTTAGTTAACATGTGTTAATCATATACACAGTGTGCGAAGGCGATACGATTTTTGATGAGCGGCATTTAGATGGCCCCAATTGGAGTCTTGGAATGACACAAATTGGGGGTGAATTGGACGTGTCACAGGAAATCGGTACGATAGAGCATTAAAGAAACTCAGTATTGATGGGTTAGTAGGAGTCATCTGTAATATACTTATTTGCATTAAACGTGCAGGGTGCACAAGTGGGAAGGTGGATGATAATTCTCGGACAGAAACAGTGCTGGAGCCTTCCGGTGAGCTGAAATATATTCATTTACTGTGAAAAGTGTTGTATTCTTCAATGCGTAACGTGAGTTATTTATTTTATATGTTTTAGGCGATATGGAGGCTACCACAGACTTGAGTATGGTTATAATGGTAGAACCAGTTAGCTCCTATGACCCGGCCCTTGCAATCCACAAAGGGCTAGCTGGTCTGGAATTTTGTGGGGGTGATATGAATGATGTGGAGGACAATATTCCGCTTGCAAAACGTGTGCGTATGTTGGATGAGTTGCGGGCCCAAAAACGGAAGCTCCCTTTCAGAGAAAAAGTGGTAGCGGAAGCAAACAGATCACCTTACTATATAAGGTCTGTTGACATGGGGCAGGCAATAACTAAGAAGGAGGCAAAGCTGTGGGAGTACATATACGTTGATGAAAGCCCATTGCACTCTTTAAATGGGCATTCTCGTAGGAAGTGGTCAATGGAGGCAAACGTGTAAATAGAACTGCAATGTGGTTTATTGTTTTATAATAATAGGGTAAACCATGAACCAAGTTCCACACTAGATAATTCGTTATATTTTGATTTTTTCCGCAGGAGGGAACAGGGTTCGTCGTCGGTTGTTGATGTAGATAGTCCGATACACATGGCTGTGTAAGTTGGGGGGGTCACCGTACCAAAAATTTAGTAAAATAATA
>JARYGA010000839.1:0-47134 GCA_030545235.1 Helianthus tuberosus
GAAGTCAACGCACATTCTCCACCCGCCGCTATGTTTCTGCACCATTACTGGGTTGGCTACCCATGTATGGTACTTTACTTCGCGCAAGATGCCCGCGTTAAGTAACTCTGCTACTTGTTCGTCCATTGCTTTTGCTTTTTCTTCACTGAAACTGCGCCTCCCTTGAGCAACAGGTTCTACTGATGGCTTGATGTTTAGACAATGTTGCGCGATGTCGCGTGGGACTCCAGTAATGTCTGCTGGGCACCAGGCGAATATATCTTTGTTGTTAGACAATAACTCTTTTAGTTGTATGCGTGTTGCTGGTGAAATGGCCGGTCCTAACAGAATGGTCTGTTCTGGGTACTCGTTGTTTAGAACCCATTTCTCTGGTTCATTTGATGCCGAAGGTTTGGCTACTTTTGCTGGTGGTTCGTCATCTACGAACATGACTTCTTTGCTTGAATAAAGTATTGCAACTCCAGTTTCTGTCGGAAATCCACAAGCAGCGTGTGGAATGGAAGTGATCATGCTAAATTCCCTTTGTGACCTTCGCCCGAGCAAGACATCATGTCGTGATGTTGCCGGCATGACCATGAAATTAACTGAAACTGTTCGTGAGTGCTCGCCATCGGATAAGGTCACCGGGAAAACGATTTGCCCTAATGGAAATACAGCTTCATTACAGAATCCGGTGAGGGGAAAATCGACCGGCTCTAAACGTGCTTTGTCTTCTGGATCAAGCTGCTTAAAGCACTGCTCGTATATGATGTCCATCGAGCTTCCTGGATCTATGAACATATAGTCAGTTCGGTAATGACCGAAAATACCAGTGATAATCACTGGTCGTTCTTCCTGGGGGCCCCCAGGAACAACGGGGAACACTACTTGCTGTTCTCTCCAATGTTGATCATAGTTTCGTTTATTTGGTCTTCGTGATGGACCTCCCTGAACCATGTGTATTTGTCTCTGAAAACTGCTATATCGGCTGGATTGGATGTCCTCCCTACGTGGTGTTGGTGGATCCAATTCTGAGGTATCAATTTCTTTTTTAGATCTGATGTTTGACAAATCAGATCTGACGATTTGAACAACGATTGTGTTTATAGCAGCTTGGCATCTGCTAAACCAATGTTCTGGAGATTTATCTAGCTGTAAATTGTTTCCGACGTTTGGTCGAGGACCAGGTTGTCGGTGAGATGACAAATTTTCTGCCATGTGCAAAAGCAGAAAATAGAATGAACTGAATCGAAACGAGGTAGAAACTAGAAAAACTGAGAAAACGGTGGGCGCCAATGAAGAAACACTAACTAAATGGTCGGAACCGAGATAGTTAGGGGGTTTGAATCCGCATAAAGGGTTAGCTCTCTCTCGGTTGATTCAGTCGTAATGGATTAACTTCTCCGGTAGCTCTGCAAAAAAGAACACCGTTAGCCTCGCCAAGGGGAGAAGAGGGTTCTCTCCTTGACCCGACTCCGGCGTGAGAATAAGTATTGGTATCGGAGAAGATAAGTATTTGAAGAGTGAGAGTAGTCTGAGTTTATACCTGAACAGTTCTCTTATTTATAACCGGGAGTTTGGGAGGGAAAACCTGTTATTGAAAAGATAACGGAAAATGCCTAACGCCGTAGCGGTTATTTTTCTTCCGTTTGAATTCTTTGATCTGACGTCCCTTAGCCTCGATCCGATGTGAATGCACACGGATCGTGGTTTGATCTGTGGCTGGGGAATCGCCACGTGGAAAGTGATTAAGTGGAGATATTACTCTCCAATTGCATGCCTTCGTTGTGATTCCAGGGTTGTCTGTGGTAATGACACGTGTCCAGACGGTTATAACCGTCTGGGTGGTGCATGATTGTATTTCTTTCTAGAAGATTACTGTCGTAATCCGGTGTGATACCTTACTGTGTGGACACAGGCAAATAAATCCCAAGCCTGGGTAAAATAATATCTAAGTCTGGGTGTTGTGGCGGAAGTATTGTACAAAGGCTTTTTAATCCTTTATTGAATGGGAGAAGGCGCAAAGATTTATGTTTATCTTTTGGGCGCGCGACTATAAGTTACTGATTCCTTTCTTCCTTTAGTAAGACCAGTGCGCGGCCGCGCAAGGTCAAAAGGCTAGAAAAGTTAGTTTGTGGTATGGTCTCAAATCCTTTTTAAGAGGTTTTTGGGACCTTACCCCTTCATAAGTTTTAATTATCGTTTTAACCTCATTTTTATAAACCTTTATAAGTTTTAACCATAATTTTATCCATATTTTTTATAAAACTTAAAATTGAAATTAGTTTACAAAAGTTATTCCCAATAAGTATTTTTATAGACTATGCCATTGATTTATTATTTCACTTTTATTTATATAGAGTAGTAAATTTATTTAACTAATTAAATAAATTTATTTTCCTAAATTTTTAAAATATTCTTCTATATATTAATATTTGAATGCAATGAACAGTAAACAAACTATAATATATATATATATATATATATATATATATATATATATATATAGGATATGGATCATGAGTGAACAACATCCTTGGTTGTGAACCTAGTGAACTAATCCTAACCATCCATTTATTTTTTAGATGAAAATGATAGGATTGTAATATAACATTTATTTTTATTAATTTATTATTCTTTACAAATCAATATTCAGTTTCATCTTCCTATATTTAGGGAAATCTGAATTATCTTTTAATTTTAT
Source organism: Helianthus tuberosus (assembly GCA_030545235.1). Taxonomy (NCBI): domain Eukaryota; kingdom Viridiplantae; phylum Streptophyta; class Magnoliopsida; order Asterales; family Asteraceae; genus Helianthus; species Helianthus tuberosus. The sequence continues at coordinate 2,684 of JARYGA010000839.1, forward strand.
TCCATGATTCTATCCAACCTTACAAGAACAATAATTCAGTAAGTCAATTTTCGAATTCAACTTTTATCATTCATATTTATCTTCATAAACCCAGTTCATCAGATTCTCCCTATTCAACCATATTTATCTTCATAAACCCAGTTCATCACGTTCAACTTTTATCATTCATATTTATGTTCATAAACCTAGTTCATCAGATTTCGAATTCAACTTTTATCATTCATATTTATCTTCATAAACCCAGTTCATCAGATTTATCGAATCCATTCACCAGATTTATCGAATTCACCCATAAGTATCTTCATAAACCCAGTTCACCACGTTCATATTTTTCATCAGAAGCTCGATTATTCCGGCGAACATTAATCGGAGACGACATAAGATTCCGACGAACATTAATCGGAGACGGATTGGATTCCGACGAACATTTTAATCGGAATAGACAGTTGATTTTGTTAAACCCAGGTGTGTATCGTTAGTTGTCTGGGTATTGTACTTGTATTCTGATGAACATTAATCGGAGACGGATTTGATTCTGGCAAACATTTAATCGGAAAAGTCAGTTGCAGATTGTTTAAAGTTCAAAGTCTGAGCTGCTGTTGTTGTTCAAATTGGATCCGAGTTGTTTGGGTATTGTACTTGTTTTGTGTTGGTTCTATAGAATCATGCTTTGTTTATGTATTCCCAGTATGTTCTACTTTTTTTTGTACACAGACGTAAATATTGTAAGCAACACACAGTTTGTAGGGTTTTTTTTGTATATTTTTTAGTTTAGTGCCAGAAGTTCAAGCTCCCCAAATGGCAGAAAGAGAAAAACAAATGCAGAACTTCAAGCTCCCCAAATGGATTCATCAGACAAGACTATTCGTAGAAGTGGTCGTGTTCGGGCTAAATAATCGTGACATTTTTCCTAATATTTGTTAAATAATTTGTCAAGTTTTGATCTTTCATGGAGGGTTTAATGACCAGACTCACCAAAAAGATGCATTTTAAATATTCATATGGCGGTGACATTCGAAGGATGGAGTCTGTTGGTACATGTCATCTAATCGGCTGCTTGTCACAACCATGTGCTACATTTGTTTAATTCTACGTTACTTTTCCTTAGAACTATGTTTCTAGAACAATGAGTTTTCTCAATGTACCTTCTATCAATTTCAAAATGATTTTAGTAAAAGTTTGTAAGACCATGGTTAATGCTTACGTTGGTTAGTTTTGTGAACCATATATACATGTTACCAAAACTTGATCTATACTACTACCCAGCTTTGTAAGCCCATGTGTTAATGTGTATCGACTACGTATACACATGTGTACATAGTGTACAACCCAGGTTGCAGACAATATACACATGTGTACATCGCAGTATACACATACGTACACAGTGTATTAATAAATCTTCATAACCCAGTGTATTTAATAAAAAAACTCCTGTACAAATGTCTACAACAAATCAACCAAGCAAAAATCATACCATTGCCTAAAAATAGAGTAAAAACTCCTGTATGTTACAAAACTTGATCTATACTACTACAACAACATCACAATAAAAAAAACCTATCAACAAAATCTCTCTCTTGAATGATAACAAGCTGTAGATAATGAAAAAACCAAACAAACATTAATCTATACAATGCAAAACATAATATTTTTAGTTTTTCTTGTTTGACCCGTTAGATATAGTACATAACTTGACACGTTGTTTAAGTATACAGGTCAAAACAGACACCTCTAAGATAAGTAATTTGCGAGAATCTGAAACGAATTGAACCATAACACCGGGATGTGAGCAACCCTGATAACACTCGCATTACTTTTTCTGGCACATTGACTTTTTACAGTTGCAGCCCTTTATGTGCTTTCCAGCAACTGGCTTCACTTGATCTCCATCCTCCTGTTTTCATCCATTAATATTTAACAACCCATCAATAAGCATGCAAAGTTAATTGTATACAAGATAATCTTATAACCCACATACCACATTTTGGCTTGCTGGAGGCTCCACAAGACACTGAATCTTGGAACTAAACGCGATCGGATTTTTCGATTCATTCAGTTAACGTGTCTCTTCAACTGTATCTTCATAATCACGACTATTGGAGGCTCGGACCTGTATTGCATTGCTGCTTCAAACTCCAACCAATTCGGATGCTGAACTTCCTTTAGGTAACCACGCTGTACACAGGTGTACATAAACGACTCTACACCAACTCAACCAAACAAACAACCTAGAATCCCTTAAAAAACAGAGCACGCTGTACACAGGTGTATATACACAAATTTTTCAAAATCTCATCCTAATTAACCTTGTTGTACACAGTTGTACATAAAAGATTATTTTTTAAGTCAACACTATCAAAAAACTTGTGATTAAGAAACTTTTAGAACAACTTTTACACCACGTTATTAATACATCTTCAAAACCAGAGCATTAATAAACAAAAAACACACTGTACATATGTGTACAATCTGATCATATTTACCCCCCTAAAAATCAACACAAGTAATCGGAATACACATGTGTACACCCGCCTCAAACAAGAAACAAAAACCCTAACCCTCTATTGATTTCATCGACGAATACCCATTCAACATCAAAACGATCCAAACAATAATTCAAATTAATGATTCATAAACAATGTAACCAATTCCTGACCAATCGAACAACGACGATGTCTAATCAAACAAACACGAGGGATTACATCGGTGTACCTTGGTTGCTCGTCGTTCCGACGAAGATGATGATGACGGTAAAGAGTGTTCTTCGTCGTCGCCATTTAATCTTCTATCTTCTGTCTTCTTTTATTTGATAAAAACACAAAAAATGGAGGAGATGGCCGATCGATTACAGAGATGATGAACTTGAAACTGCCGATCGATTTTTGATGAAGAACCCTAAAATGGAGGAGATGGTTGATCAGTTACAGTGACAATGAGAGAGAAATTGTGATATTTGCAAATTTAGATTTAGGAGAGAGATGATGAAACCACCGATCGATCTTTATGAGAGAGATTGTGATTGTGATATTTACATAATTAGGTTTAGAATACATTTACATTAATACCCCTATCCTCCTTATTTACTGGTTATATTTTACAAAATATTTACCAAATTGCCATTACCATTAAATCTCATCATCTAAGAAATGAAGGGTCAAGATTTGTTCATTTTGTTCACAACTTAACCATTGTTCACTCTAGAACCCTACCCTATATATATATATATATATATATATATATATATATATATATATATATTATTATCTTCATATTATAATAATTGTTATCTCCTTTACTTTTTAAGTCTGATAAGCTTGGTGTTAACCAGTATTTGTATCGAAAATACCGATTCGTTATCGTTATCGTACATGATGGTAAAACCAGCACCAGTCTGAACAAACGATAATATATATATATATATATATATATATATATATATATAGGGTGAGGTTTCTGTAAAAAGGACCTTTTTCGTGAGAAGTGTGAGAAGACATAGAAATTGATATGTAGGCATCATGTTTTGAACTTAGGCATGATGTTTTGGGTTGTTTTAGCATGAAAAACACAAAATATAACAATTTAAAACACAATGCAACATATTATGGGCGTGAAATTTAAAACACACTACTTAACACTTAAAACACACCACTTAACGTTCTTGGCATGGTGTTTTAAGTTTTAAGCCTAGAATTCATTGCATTGTGTTTTAAATTGATATGTTTGGTGTTTTTCTTGCCAAAACAACCAAAACATTATGCCTAAATCCAAAACAAGATGTCTACATATGAATCTTTATGCCTTCTCACACTTCTCACGAAAAGTGTCATTTTTACAGGATCCTAAGACTATATAGGGTAAGACTATATATATATATATATATATATATATATATATATATATATATATATATAGTTTTTTTTTGTTTTATTATCTTCATATTATAATAATTGTTATCTCCTTTACTTTTTAAGTCTGAAAAGCTTGGTGTTAACCAGTACTTGTATCGAAAATACTGGTTCGTTATCGTTATCGTACATGAAGGTAAAAACCAGCACGAGCCTGGTACATAAAACGCCAAAAGTCGGTACCGGATTGAGTTTGATAATATTTTATTTCGAGAAATTTGGTACCGCTACCCAGTACAATTTGCTCATCCCTGATCACGGGTACCATACGAACACCAACGTTATATACAACTTTTTTTTAGTTTAAGGGGTAGGGATGAGCTCGGTGCCAACTGATATCGAATCGGTATTGGTACCGAAAATACCGGTTACGGTATCGGTATATGAAGGTAAAAACCGGTAGTGAACCGGTACTAGGAACGTCAAACGTCAGGAAATTCGGTACCGGTACCCATTACTATTTGCTCATCTCTGACTACATGCTTCTACCGAACAACATCACTACCATACAACTTTTTTAGTTGATTTTCTTTGGGTTATTTTTTAGTGTTTTTTTCTACATTTTCTTTTTATTGTATCCATTACTATTTGCTCATCTCTGACTACATGCTTCTACCGAACAACATCACTACCATACAACTTTTTTAGTTGATTTTCTTTCGATTATTTTTTAGTGTTTTTTTCTACATTTTCTTTTTATTCTTGTCAGCAATTCCGTGTACAACGCGCTCGTAGTGATTTCAAACACATATAAACACAGACTAAATAACAAAAAAAAAAGTTTGCCGTAACACGGCGAAGGTATTTATAACTAGTTTAATTAATTATTTAAACTTTTGTAATTCTCAAACTTTATCTAGAGTTTTCGAAATTCCTTGAAAATCCCAAAATCCTTAAACTTAGATTCAATTTCAATTTCAGTTATTAAAACATTATCTCATAAATCATTATCATAATTTTTCGGAATTTTCAACCTTATCCAGATTATCATATATTTGTGTTTGCTAGATTCAGATGAGTTAACCATTGGGTGACAGCCCAGTGGCCACCGACACCCGCTTAAAACCGGAAAGAGGATCCTGTGAGGTCTCGGGTTCGATACATGTGTCGGACCCCTCCTTGATGGTTATGGGGATTTACTGCCAGGAAGCCTTGTCGGGTGGCGACCTGGGAGGGGAGAACCCCTCCGCGGTCGGGGGTACCGTGCAATTACCCTTTTTTTTTTTAGATTCAGATGAGTTACATAACCCCTTTTTTTCATTTTAAACTTTTTAGGTAAAACATGTACAATTATTTGAACAATACCAATTACCTATGCCATAGCATGTTATATTTATACATCTTGTCTTAAACATTACTAGGTGAATTAACGTTAGAAACAGTACTATCACTAACTTTGATCAAGACAAATGTGGTAGGTTATAGCGTTATAGGTCCGACAAACCCATCCATCATTGATTTTTAGGATGATTGAAATAGTTTTTAAACCTGATTCAGTCACTAGGTTTGAGTGTACACCCTATTTGTTCCAAAGTGTTGTTTTCACAAGATAGTTCTAGATAAACTTTGACATGCCAATTACTTAATTCATTTTTCATATGCAAACCTATGGATACTTACCAACTTTTCAAAGTTGACCCTTTCATATTCCACATGTTTCAGGTAGCAATATTTGATGATATTTTTAAGATTTGCTACACTTAGAAGCTTTGGACTTAGTTAAATGAAATTTAAACTTATGTTTTCTTTATTTTTGAACAAATTTTATTATCTTTTCATGTTTGGATAATTTGAATTTGGTTAATGAATTATCCAAATTTTAGTCGATCATGAGCTATTCAACAATTTCGTAGCGCCCTTATGTTTTCGCCATCGGTTAGGGTGTTACAGTATTGTTCAAGCAGACAAGTATGTATGTACTGGGTAATCGACCTGGGTATCACATAATAACGTATTCATCTCATACCCACGAATCATTTTAAAACTAATACTATACTCAGCTCTATACCCCAAATACTCGTCCGAAGTGTTTCAAGTATTATGTTTGCGAGTCTGGTTTTGGTTCCTTTGCCATTCCTATTGTTGTATGGCTTATTTTGTGTTAATAAGTTATAACAATTTAGGGGTTAATGAGTGTTGTTTTTTTTTTAATTATATGTTCCATTGTTCACCATTATGGGCCTTAATGTGCCTTATTATGTGTTAATGAGTTATATTAGCTAAACTATGTTTGATGTGGTTATAATAAGTCATGTTACATCTTAATAGGTTATTTTTATTATACATACCATCTATTGTTGTTTATTACCTGATACGACAACTTGAGATGTTTTCGTCCATTAATTATCGTCTTGTTAGTTCCTATCATATCACAAGTTATGCCTTTTGAGTTGATTGCCTCTTTTGAGTTGATTCAAGTATGAGTCTGCTAGCTCTTGATTTAGTTCGCTATAGGAACTTGTATGTACTTCAAATGTGAATCAACGTGAAAAGAATATTTTAATTTTTTTTACTAAAAGGTAATTAATGTAAGAATACAATAAAAATGAATAAATTAGATGTAGATTGACGAGCTATATATGCGTAGCTCATGAATATACATATATGTAGCTTATACGAGGTATATATATGTAGTTTATGAGCTACATATTTTATATATTTTCATAAAGATTAGTATCATATAAAAAAATAAAAATGTTTAATTGATAGTGGTTTAAGTAAAGTTTGTGGATCTTACAACATTCCTTCGCATACTTACAAAATACTTCACATATATGTACGCACATACTTGCAAAAGAATGGCAATATAAACAAAGAATTAAATGTATTCACATGACAATGCAAACAATATGTAAAAATAAGAGTGAGTAGAAAGTATGAAAAATAAAACCATTTTCGTAGTTCATGCAGGAAGCGGATCGGTGGATGAGAAGAAAAGGCGGTCGTTGGATATTCCACATGTATAGTGACACGGTTTTGCCAATGTGGTGGTAGCCCACTTGGTAGAGGCATAGCCTCTTAAGGGAGAGTTCTTAGTTTCAATCCTGGGCAAAATATAGGATTTCACTGTAGTTGTTTTCACAAATTTTAAAGATAGGGAAATAAGATAGGAGTACTGATTTAAGAGTAAAAGTGCTCAAATCTTTAAATTTTCATTATAATTTGGAGATGGGTGGGAATAGGAGAGTATGCTCTTATTACTCAAAATTTCACACTAAAAGTTCTTAATAAATTTAACGGGGAGTGCTTAGGTAAAAATAGGGCTCCATTATATTTAGAAAAAAAGTTATATTTAATAGAGTCAGGTTGTTGATTTATAGAACACATTGTTGTATTACATTTTAAAAAACTTTATAATGAAAAATATGTCAAAGAGGTTAAACAAAAACGTATCTCTTTAATTAAAAAAAAATATATCTATATTAGATGTCAATAAAAAAATGTTACAATTCGCAAATTACATTAAATTCAGTATTCACTTTTTATCAATGTCGAAGATGTATAACTGAAATGGAACTAACTCTACTCGCAAGAAGCTAACATCAACTACAAACAACAAAGTTACAATTCGCAAATTACATTAAACTGAATCCACATAATTGTCCATTCTAACCAAGTCTCGCCCTATTTTTTAATTCAAAGAAACGACAATGCTTTTATCTTTCCCACAATCCTAATTGTGTTAATCACCTTACTGTGGAATACTTTATCATTTCTTGATTTTCAAATGCAAAACAATGTAATAGTCACCTAAATATGTTGATAGCGAAGACGTCTCTCCAAACTCCAGCGTAGTTAATTCTCGTCGCCCATGGCTTTATAGCCTACCGGCATCTTGTTGGTAGGATAAGGCTTAGAGAACATTAGGTAATGGGTTCGATTCCTCGGAGATGGGTATGATCGAGCGGTTCCGCTGATGGCACGATGATACTACAATGGTCCGTCAGGGATTCAAATTTGCCGTTAAAAAATTTAATTACTCGACATGTGAACTTTGGTATTATATTGTGATGTTTTAAATGCCAAGAGAGGGAGGGCTAGGTATAACAAAACTAGTTGAGTCTAACTTGCTTTGGTGGCACACCTATAGGTTCTTGTTGTGGCATAGCATTTGACTGATTTTTCTTGTTCATATAGTGCTTAGATGTTCTATTAATCATTTGTGTGGTACCATGTGCTAATACATTGTGGACCTTGAACTCATTTATAAAACAAATTCATTGGCATCACCAAATCAGACCGGTATTCTTTAACCATTAGTAAAGCTTAATTTGTGGTAGTTCAATTTGCAGTTGTGAATTTATTTCACAAAAAAACCAAGGTTGGAAAACTTGCTAGTCGCTAGTCGGCTGGAGAGGTGGGGACTAGCGACTACTCGGGATTAATCGGATCGGGATTTTTATATGTAATTTTCTGTTTTATGTATACATATACACATTTTTACAGGTAAATATTTTAAGTAGCTAGATTTTAACTTTTACTCAACTCATTTTTTTAAGTATACAAGATTGATTGTTGGAATTCACATGGTATGGTTGGAAATTGGCCGAAATTTAGAGGTTTTGGCCAGAATATACAGGTTTTTTACCGGAATCTGGCCGGAATCGCCTACTTTTAGTTGTCCGACTAGGTCCGACTAGCGATTAATGAACTGATTAACGAAAAATTACTCAATTACTGACCGATTACCGATTAATCACCGAATAACGATTAATCACCGACTAGTCACCGCCTATTCGCGATTTTTATAATAATGCAAAAACCCCTAAGCCTTGCTAGAAGATCACTCTAGTAAATATTAAATGGAACAAGGTAAGTTTCATATACAAGTACTGCATTATAAACTTGTACATTACAAATCCGTCTACATGTACATCAACAAGGCCAGCACAACAATTAAAATGTTACTTAACTGATCATATAAGATATAAAGAAAAATAAATGAAGAACATGGCATGTAGAACCGGCAAGCTGTAAACATTGAAGACCCAACAATATGTTGTTGTACTAAGTGACTAAGTGTCACATGAAGGATCAAGGATTGTACACATCAGGAACATGAATGTACTTGATTTTATGGTGTATGGTGTGCAAATGGAGTTGTACATTGTGTTATTAGATTTTGGGACATAAGGAGAAGAAGGTTGGACACATGCAGAAAATTTTTTTACATCTACAAATTTAAAATAATAACCATAAATTAAATGTAATGACAAGTAAGTTGGCAAGCCAACTACCAACTAAAAGGAATTCAATATCTGGATGTACAAGCTTTAATCTTCGTTCTATTTCTAGGATTCATTCATCGTGAACCCTGTTGATGAGTCTGAAAGTTTTCCAATAAAGTGAAGTTGTTTGTTGATGTCATTTATTTCAGCAAGTACGGATGCACCAATTTGGACTCAATATTCATCTTTAACTTGTATAGTGAGGGGGAAGGGGTTATATAATATCTTAAAACATAAAAAAGAATACTCATGTCATTTTATATAATTGGAATTCTTATATTAAGTATAACATAGTTATGGAAATTTCCATAGGTGAACTACAATTTTTTTTTTGGAAGGTGACTTTCACAACAGACGGCAAGGTCCCTCACTACCAACGGTAGCTACCATCGCCCCACTCCCGCAACCAAGACTATGTTGTCTTAACCGGGTCCACGCTTGGTGCATTAGAGTTTGGCTTGGCTTCCCCCGAGAAGATTTCCAGCCCCCTGCCACTTGACAGGAGTTGCACCCTCCGCAAGAGCTGACACTCTCCGGAGTAAATGCACTGTAATAGAAAACTCGGGCGCTCCTCAGGTTCGAACCGGTGACCTTTCAGCCCCTAGCTGATCTCCCCTTCATTGTTGCTGGCCACTGACGAAAGACGGAATTGCAATTCGTCACGTATGAGTACAAATCAACCCCACGATCCCTAACATATGAACGGGGATGTTGAGTTACTCCAATGCCCATACCATCTCTGGCGGGATGGAATTTTGCAACCTGTCGCATATCACGCAAGGCGGATTTAAACTTTCAACATTCTGGGTAAATACACCACGACACACCGGCAATCTGCAAGATTTGAACTACTAGCATTCTGGTTGTGAAACACACCACTTAACTACTTCTTATCTACTTAGCATCATTCCTTTACGTGTCCTCTAAGACAATATGCCTGTCGGTAGGCCTGTAAACGAAATGAACGTTCATGAACTTGTTCGGTGGGAAGTTCATTTATGTTCAGTTATTTAATAAACGAAAGAACATAAACACATGTTCTGTTCGCTCATTAATGTTCGTGAACGTTCATTTATGTTCGTTTACTTACATTTGTTTATCTTTTTTCATTTATGTTCGTTTCAATTTAAATATATAAGTAGTTATATTTATATATATAGTAAACATAGAAGTAAGTTTATAACTATTTATATAAACATAACTAATTGGTAATTGGGATTTTTAGTAATAAAAATGGGTTATCAAATGGAATTCATGTAATTTATCACTAATTTATAAAAAAATACTTTACATTCGTTTATGTTTAATCAGATATGTTCATTTGTGTTCATTAATGTTTGTTTAGTTATGTTCATTTGTGTTGTTTATTGTTTGTTAAATTATGTTTGTTTATTTATTTTCGTTTACGTTCATGAACGTTCGATTAGGTTTTAAACGAACAAACATAAACGAACATGAACACGTCCATTTTCTTAGTAAACGAATATGAACAAAAAATGTGTTCGATAATATATTCGTGTTCGGTTAAAATTAAAAGAACGAACACGAATATGCCTTTATTCGTGTTTGTTCGATTCATTTACAGGCTTAGTTGTTGAATTATCCTCCAATACATTTTATTTCTCTATTTTCTTGAATCCCAGAATGGAAGATATCAACCAAATGATCTACTCGACACTGATTTTTTTTTTTTAAACCTCACATTTCTTTGAATAAGATACTAAGTAATATTGCATAAGCCCTCACCATTAGTTTTTTTAGTTGAATGATCAATGATAGATTTCAGATAAACAAATACTATATTTGAAAAAACAAGACCCCGATGGACCATGACTGTCATAAATATGGTCGTAATCTCAACACCTACTCCATCTCTATATAACCTAGTACCAAGACATGTCCATCCTCACATCTTACCCCCTTCAAACACTCATATCTCTTCCAAGCTATAGCAAACACACGAAATGGCTTCTACCAAGCTTCTCATCATATGTTTCCTTGTTGCTCTTACTCTCTCTAGCAACATCGAAGCCACTGCGGCCCGTCGTCTCTTGAACATTCCCGGTTTCCCTAGCATGGGTGGTAGTTTCCCAACACTCCAAACACCCTCCTTGCCAACAACATTCCCACCATTTGGTTCAACCCCTTCTTCCGGAATGCCATTCTTCCCTTTACCTACTACCATGCCAACCAGCCCATCAGTACCATCTTTTCCTGGCATCTTTACTCCTCCCGCCACCGCAACCGCAACCACCAATCCATGAAGTGGACCAACATCTATCGTGAATTTGTTAGCCAATGCCGGTTTACGTACCATGTTATAGTTTCCTAGCTATCATAAGTAATCCACGTTCATGCTTGAACATGGGTTATTATGTTTCACTATGAATGAGATTATGTGTTAATGTTGTTTATTGTTGTCATTTAATTTAGGTTTCTTTGTCGTATAAGTGTGTTTCAATTCTGGCTTGTAAACCTTAAATTTCTCGCAAGTAGTTTGTTAACTTTGGGATTAGCTATAATATTTTGAAACTTGATCGTGTTCATTTTCTTCTAATTTGTATGTAATTCCAGTGGTGGTGCTTATTATAATACTTTGCATTTGTTTAGCGCACTTTGTTGTATTTTCTTCTTATGCTTTTTTTATTCAACATTTTTTTACACCTATATGCATAATACTTGTGTGGGTGGGTGTGTGTGGGGAAGTGGGGTCATTATTTCAGTAGACCACTCAGACTTCTATTCATAAAATGAGAATAGAAAGTACTTTTTTTTTTTTTTTTTTTTTTTTTTTTTTTTTTTTTTTTGAAGGGTGACTTTCAATATGTACATGGACCATTGGTCACCGGGTTCCCGTCAAGGACGGTTACCCGTCAGCCCAGCATTCGCAGACGCGATGTTCTATCGGGCCCCGGCTGCCGCTCTGACTGACCTTCGCCCGGAAACCATACTGCCCCCACACGAGAGACTCGCTGGGGTAACAGCTGGATGAAAACCGGGTTGCCCTCAAGACCGCACCATGCCTCGGTAGGTAACGATCCATCATTGGGACGTCCCACACCTTTTCGCCTTCGCCGAGAGTCGAACCGGCGTCTCCATTGGAGAACACCGGCCCAACAACCGGTTGAGCTAGAGGTGGGGATGAGAATAGAAAGTACTAAGAGGATCTACAACGGTGATAAAAGTCCATACTCTATATTGTCTAGTCAGCATGCCTCATCATTACGAAGCACCATCATTTCGAATCCTACTTTTTCTTACAACAATAAACCATTTCAAACCATCATATCACACCCAACTTTTTACACTAAGACAAAAAAAAGTTTGTGAGTAGGTTGTCCCTACCATTTTAGACCAAGCCGGTCCGCTCAAGCAAACCGGATCGCATGGGTCAAATGCCTCCAACAAGGAAGGTTCGGTGGTGGTGGGGGGGGGGGGTGGCTCTGCGGACTTGAGCAACGGATGAACCATTGTTTATGCTCAATAGAAGAAAAAGTTTGGTCACTTGAAACACTAGAAACCACATAAATCCATATGTAAACAATGGTCCAAGATGTTCTTTAGTCATATGCATGTATTGTAGCTTGTTCGTCATAGATAATTGGTTTAGAAAACTCTTTTATGTTTTCATAAACAACTTCATTAGGGTGAACAGGGTGTCTCGCAGGAAGGCGGTCGGTGATCGTTCACCGTGTTGTAACACCGTCGCCAACCCCGCAATTGATGTGGTAAACGTTGAAGATCAGGGAGGAGTCATCGAGTGCTATCTTTGGTGTTTTGGACAATTGGGATGATTCAAATGATTATAATTCAACGAGTGGAGCACCCCTTATGTAACACCTCGTAAAATTAAGACCGATATAATAAAGACACGTGTCATGGACTTTAAACGTGTAAGGAATTGTTTCCGAGGGACTAAAATTGTCAAACAATGTAAATATGTTAATAAAAGGATCCAAAGTGTCAACATGTCATTCTTGTGCCTCTGATTGACCTCATACGACGTTCGTATTCTTTAATGAATAATTTATCGAACATTAGAAGTCGTTTGTGTTTAAAATAAGGATCTTACGAAAAATAGGGGTTAAAAGTGTCAACATGTTAAAGTTACCTCTGAGTGACCTTTAACGAACCCAAAAACATTGTAAATAATTTAATATTTCGCTCACAAGAATATTAGATATTAATCTCGTGAAATTTCATTGAAAATGAGACGTTTCGGGTGATCGAACGACTAACCGGGAGCTTAACGGAGTTAGTTTTAGACCCAAGGCCCTTAAAAGTTAACTATGGGGGTCCTAAGTGCAATAAATGGAAGTTAAATAAAGTTTAAATGGACCAGGGACTGAAATTGCAAAGTTGCCAAACTTTTCACCGGAATTGAAGGTTGTCGCGGGCCGCGTAAGACTTCTCTATGTCTTACGCGGGCCGCGTGGAAGTGCCAGTAACAGACAGATAAGGACAGTTGCGAGTTCAGCCTGTTCCACCGCCTTAGAAAGCCTGAATTCGATACCAGGGATTAAGCCAACAGATTTTCATGCATAGGGGACACCTGGGTGCATCAGGGATCATATAGGGACATGTTGATTGATCACAAGAGATGGAAATTTGCTATATAAAGGCTCTCATTTCATTTGATCATTTACACATTCTCAAAAATCACTTCATATTACTTTCTCTAGAGCTTTCTGGAGTTCAAGCAAGTTTTCTTAAGTTCCAAATTCGTGCTAAGGACCACTGTAAGTGTTCTTAGCTCCTTAAGTTCAAGTTTTATTAGTTTAATGACAAAAAGTCAAAGCCATCGTAATTAAGCTTTGACTTAGTGATTAATCACTAATGGTCCAGGCATTATTCGAATTAAAAGTGGCTATGAGTTGGTAATTATATGGGTAATGAACCCTTAAAAGGGCACCCACTGATTATCAATCTAACTTGGTCAATTGTCGGGTCAAACTTAATATTAAAAAGTCAACAGAAGCTATTTTTGCAAATAAATTCATAACCGATAATGTAGAAGTTATGGAACAAAGTTTAACACTAAAATAACTTGGTAAATAATGTAAGAACATGTCTAGGCATGTTCAACCCGACAATTCTGAGTTTAGGCTCGGTTCGGAACCGAAAGTCGCAAAAGTAGACTTTTGCTATGACTTTCAGTTCTGACCTGGTTTAGCTTGTTTTAGATATGCCTTAAGGTTCCTTTAGGACCATATTATGTGTTAGAAAAACCCTCTGAGGTTATACTACATGGTTCCTTATTAATCCTATTCATTTGCATGTTTCCGTTAATTGCTTAAATGTTGACCATGATGCCCTTTTGATATTAAACCGAAATTTTTGAAAATGTGAGAGGAAAAAAACCTTTATTATTGATATTTCAGTATGTCCTAAAAGTTTGACATCAGTTTATGGTCTAAAATATGAGTTATGCTCAATATCGTAAATGAAGGCCTTTTTATTAATTAAACGGCATATTTGATATAAACCCTATTTAAACTCAAATTTTGACATCAAACCTTTTACCTACTGATGTAATATAATATTTTGCGATTTTTTGAAATTCTTATTAAATTTTAAACTGATCATAACATAGAGTTCTCACATAAGCTCGGTAATTGACGATAACGCCCTTTTTGCTAATAAAATGAGTTTTACACATCCTTTACATATCAAACTTTTTTCTACTGATTTTATATAATAAATAAGTTATTTTAAATTGTAAAGGCTGGTCAAAATCTCATATTTCCTTATTTAAACCCAATATCGTAAAATACCGACTTTTATGCGATTTAGGCGCATAGTATGATTTAAAACCATATTAGGCACCTAAAGCTTGTTACCTACTGATGCTATGAATAAATTTTTATACTTTAATAGTAAGTAAAAGTTTTGAACTCAGGTTTCCAAATTTAACCCTTAAAGCATATGTGAAATGACCAAAATGCCCCTACGGTGCATAGTTTGTCCATAAATGATAAATTTCACATATATGAGTTATTTTACTGATATCACTTATTAAAATAACTATTTTTACTGATTATTTTATACCAGAATCTCAGATTATTATTTAACCTCTTTTATAAACATTAAAATGACCAAAATACCCCTACGGGGCATAAATTGATTTTAAATTCGTTTTGGGCATAATGGAAGGTATCCTACTGATATCGCAACATATTTAAAGCATATTAACTTGTGGAACCTATTCATGACTCATTTGGTCACCCGTTATGCTCTTTACGCATTCCGTATGGTTTATGTAACTAGTTTACATAAATTAACCAAAACGGGTCAAACCTTATCATTTTTACCTCAAAATCCAGAATGTGTTTAGTTTACCCATATTATACAAGTCTTCATACTTTTCGGGTCTAAATCACATTCTAATCCGGTCTTCGCTTAATCTTGTGTTTTGAACCATAAACCTTTCCTTAAAACTAACCGGTCTAAGTTTAGACATAAATAAGACCCGTTAGTAATCTAATAGGTTATTAAAACCTTCGTTCAATATTAGGAGCCCGGTAAAAGCTATCTGTACTTGCTTGATTGATTTACGGCTGAGAATAAATTTATATTTTTGTTCAAGTAAATACTTTTAACTTATTTTCCCTTATACGGGCTTGGGGTACGGTATTTAATAATACCGCTTGTTCGGGTATCGAATCTTTAATCGAATAATGGTTAAAACATTGAGATAACCCCTTTAATATGTTTTGTTTGTTTTAAGCCTTTGGGGGGTTAATGACCATGTCCTGGATATCATCGGCTCATTCATTGAAATGGCCATGACTTAAGCACGGGGTGTAGGCATACACCTGCTGGTGCGTATGTAAAGAAGATATAACCGCTTGTTGAGAATAACTCGCCGCGGGACTATATCATGTGGTGGTCTATTAATCTTTAACCCGGTAATTCTAACCCGGGCTACTGAATGTATGACAAACATATAATTCTTTTACAAGATTATTTTTAAATAATTATCCCAAGTAAATAAAGAATGTTTATGCCTTGTGCATTTAAATCAATTTTATAAACCCTTTTCAAAAGAGTCGGTTAATTGTATTTACCAATGTAAACTGACGTATTTTCAAAAGGTTAAGTGCAGGTGCTATTCGTAATCGGCTGGCTACTCCTAGTATCAAATAAAGAGTCTTGCAAGCTCGTGATGCTTAATTCTGTTGAACAATATTTTCTTATATTTTAGATCCGCCTGTGGATCCACTTTACAACCGTTGTGTAATATTTATGTTACTTTCAATCGGGTTGTAATATTATTACTTTTAGACTCCCGTTGTGCATTGAAATGTGATTATTTGACTATGATGATATCAACTACGTCACGATACTCCCTACCGGGCCCACCGGTAATACGTGGAAATATCGAGGTGTGACAGGTTGGTATCAGAGCCAACATTGAGTGAATTAAACACTAGCCTTTTTTGTTTAATCTCAATGACACAGTTTGCACATTCCTTGACCTCCGAGTCTAGCCTAACAACATAGGACTAATCCTAATCTTATTGTTTTCTTTGCTTGTTTCTTTTGTTTGTTTTGGCAGAAACGAAGGATGTCGCCACGATTTCAAGGAAGAGGTGGACGAGGCAAGGCCCCGATGCTAGGAAGAAATGACCATGAGGCTGGGCCGTCACACCGGCGAACTCCTTCTGCAACAATGAGCTCAAGTCCTCAAGAGGATTGGAGGACGTACTTGGAGCCCGTGAGGCGTTCTGTCTCGCTCAGCTCTTCACCTTCTTACCAAGATTCCTTCGGACTCCACCAGAACAATGAGTCCGACCATTCACATCACTCCTTCATCCCGCTTCAGCGGTCAAGCTCACATCGGGCCTTCCAGGACCCGACCCCGTATTTCCAGAGCCGGTTCAACCCGGCAAACCAGATTGAAGAACCAATGGGCCATAACCCATTGGGCCCCGAAGACCATTTTCCTAAAGCTCAGGATATGGATGACGACCCCGATCCAGCTGAACCACCATCTGGGACGCCCACGCATCCCATAGAGATTTCAGACGGGTCATCTTTTCATGGCTCGGCGTATAAAGGCCCAGATAGTTTTGCAGAAAGGTGGGCCACTTACCATTGGGAGTACACTCCCCCTTTCAGCCCACCTCAACAGCAGCAACAGGATCCCTCTGAGGACCCACATTTTGTAGCGGTCACGCCACCGCCACCACCACCGCTTGAGCAGCAACTGCCTCCGGAGCCACCGAGGCAAAGAAGATCAGGTGCACGGATGTCCGTGCGAAGAGGGGATTTTCACTTCAACACCCCTCAACACTCCAGTGGTAGTCATTACCCGCCACTGTATGAAGACCCGCAGATGGGTGGGCCTTCAAACCCAGTTTCAGAAGTCGACTCAGCTCCAGTCGCACCACCACCACCACACATGGGTTATGATAACCCAATTCCTTCATACGCCGGTACAACGACATATAACCTATTTGAGCAGCCAGCCTACCCGGGGTACAACTACTACAATGCCCCCGATGTTGACCCGTATCTCGTAGCGGCCAACTACAATGCTCTTCACCCTGAAGGACCTTATGCAGCTTCGTACCAGTCTGGGTACCAAACATACGGGTATCAATACCCGCCACATGCTCAACAGGAGATTCTTTAGAGGTTGAGCCAGGTGGAACGAGAGGTTCAAGAGGAGCGTAGAAGCCACCGGGGATTTCTTAAGGGTCTGGCGAATCTGATCAAGGGGAAGAAGAAGAGGGATTTTTGAAGATTCCTTATTTATTTATGTTGTAATTTCTTTATTTCAATTAAGTCCCTGCGTGGACATTTATTTATGTACCTAGTCCCTACGAGGACTTGTATTTTCATTTTAGCTCCTGCGTGGGCAAGTTATTTATGTAAAAGTCACGTTTAGGGCAATCTATGTACTTCTTTTAAAATTAGTGGAATGTTTTATTTAAATTTCATTGTCATCTTATGTATGAATATAATATATGAAATAAATCAAAAACATCATTCCTTTTTAAATGATCTGCCTTTAAATATTAAACAAAAAATCTTAAAAGGTATAACCTAGCCTGTATGTCATTATAGACCTGGCCATGATGGTAAAACCTGTTCAAAAAGATTCAAATTCTTGTTAACATCTGAAACATGTTAGCACTCCTGGCAAATGTGACTCGGTAAGTCACCCATGTCATCCTTATACTGGATTCTTACAGATTTCCTTATTTAGCCTAATGATCTATAAATCATGGGTTCAGATCATCAATCAAGATGATCATATATGAGACATCCATTAGTGATGCAGTGCCTACGGACCGTAATAATTATCAAACAAGACAAAAGACAGTTGTAGTCTACGAATCCATGTCGATAAAAGGTAATGAACTACGTTCAAACCTTAATGCCTCGATTCTCTGAAATCATGGCTTAAAATTGTCCTTGTGACTAGGCCTTATGTGCCATTAATGATACCCTTAAAACTTTATAATTAGGATAAATTATAATGAAAATCCTAAATAAATATGATTAACAAATTAACCAAAAATATGGTCTATGTTTACCATGGTTAATGAATCATCAGAAATAATGATTTCATAATAACCTCTGAATAAAATAATGTCAACTTTTTTGTAACAATCAAGCTACATGGCTGAATCAGAGGAAGTTAGCAGTCACCCGAGAGAGAATAATGATACTACCAGAGTTAATGTAGCTGGTGCGGAACTGCAAGCATTAATAGATAATGCCGTTACTCGAGCTCTCGACAGACCGTTTAATGAATCAAGTGGTACTCGCACCAGAACTCAGTCCGTACCACATACAAAACCACGCTCTAAGACTCATTCTGAGGCTCAAAGAAAGCCCCCTTCTAAAGTAAATGAGTCAAAGAAGGACGATGCTCGTCAAATCAGCAAAGCGTTCCGTCTAAGAAGAATGTGCTCAATCAAGAGCCCCGTGGTAAGACCTGCTCTTACAAGAATTTTATCTCCTGCAAGCCAAGAGACTTCACAGGGGAGAAGGGAGCCATAGATTGTATGACTTGGCTCGATGAGATGGACATTGTTGTCGATATTAGTGGTTGTGCAGAGCAACACATTGTAAAGTTTGTGTCGCAGTCATTTAAAGGTGAAGCATTAGCTTGGTGGAGATCCTTAATCCAAGCTATAGGAAAGATCCACTTATATAGCATGTCTTGGGATCAGTTCGTTGCTTTAATCAAGGAAAATTTCTGTCCTCAACATGAAGTTGAGAAAATTGAGACTGACTTCTTGACCTTGGTCATGAAGAACTTAGACTGTCAAGCATATCTTACGAGTTTTAATACCATGTCTCGATTGGTTCCATACTTGGTCACACCGGAACCAAAACGAATTGCTCGTTTTATAGGAGGTTTAGCTCCGGAGATTAAGGCAAGTGTGAAAGCATCAAGACCTACTACTTTTAGGTCAGTGGCTGATCTGTCGTTATCCCTTACCTTAGATGCGGTCAGGCACAGATCGCTCAAGAATTCTGAGGATGGGAAAAAGAACCGTGAGGATGAGAACTCACGTCGAACTGATAAGAAGCATAGGGGGAACTCTGATCACAAGAAGAGTTCGAGATTTAAGAAGGATAGTAAGCAGTTGGGTGAGAAACCCAAGTGTAAAATCTGCAAGAAGTGTCATCTAGGGAAGTGCAGATTCGAATCAAAATCCCAATCGCAGCCTAGAGCTTGTAGGATCCGCAAATCAAACGAGCACAAAACGTTGGTTTGTAAGAAGATAAAGGATGCGACTTGTTACAACTGTAACGAGAAAGGGTATATCAAGTCCAACTGCCCAAAGTATGCGAAGAAGCCTAAGGAGGCTAAAAAGACCAATGCTCGGGTCTTTCAGATGAATGCTCGGGAGGCCGTTCAGGACGACAATGTGATAACATGTACCTTCCTTATAAATGATGTTTATGCTAGAATATTGTTCGATTCGAGTGCAGACAAGTCTTTTGTAGACAATAAGTTTTGTAAATTGCTAAATCTGCCTGTTAAAACTCTAAGCATAAAGTATGAAGTAGAATTGGCCGATGGTACCATAGAAACTGCCTCAACTGTATTAGATGGATGTTTTATATCCATTAGGAATCATTCTTTTTCGTTTTCCTTGCTTCCTTTGAAACTAGCCGGATTCGACATAGTGATAGGCATGGATTGGTTATCTCATAACTAAGCCCATATCGTATGTGATAAGAAGCAAGTGGTTATCAAAACTCCTTATGGTGAGCTGTTGACAATACAAGGAGATACTCAGTATGGATTGCCTAAGCAAGTGTCTATGCTTAAGGCATCAAGGTGTATGAAGAAAGGTTGTGTCATTTATATGGCACAGGTAACCGTTAATGAACCAAAGCCCAGAATTGAAGACATCCCCGTTATTTCTGAATATCCAGAAGTATTCCCTGAAGAACTACCTGGTTTACCCCCACATAGGCAAGTGGAGTTCAGAATCGATATTATTCCTGGGGCTGCACCAATTGCAAGAGCACCTTATTGGTTGGCACCGACTGAGATGAAAGAGTTAAGGACTCAATTAGATGATTTGTTGGCAAAGGGTTTTATTAGACCTAGCTCGTACCCTTGGGGAGCACCGATTCTGTTCGTGAAGAAGAAGGATGGCTCAATGCGTCTATGCATCAATTATCGTGAGCTAAACAAGGTTACAATCAAGAATAGATATCCGTTACCCAGGATCGATGATTTATTCAATCAACTGCAAGGGGCAAGTTATTTCTCCAATATTGATTTAAGGTCGGGATACCATCAACTGAAGGTCAGAAATGAAGATGTACATAAGACTGCATTCAGGACTCGTTATGGTCACTATGAGTTCTTAGTGATGCCTTTTGGGCTCACTAATGCACATGCAGCGTTCATGGATCTCATGAATCGCATTTGCAAGCCATACTTGGACAAGTTTGTCATTGTCTTCATTGATGACATCCTTATTTACTCGAAGAATCAAGCCAATCATGAAAAGCATCTCCGATGTATTCTTAAACTCCTATAGAAAGAGAAACTCTACGCCAAGTTTTCTAAATGTGAGTTTTGGCTTCGAGAAGTCCAATTTCTTGGACATGTGGTAAGTGAGCGTGGTATTCAGGTGGATCCCGCAAAGGTTGAAGCCGTTATGAATTGGCAAGAGCCCAAAACTCCTACAGAAATTCGCAGCTTCTTAAGTCTAGCAGGATACTATAGACGTTTCATAGAGAACTTTTCAAGAATTGCTGCTCCTTTGACTTCGTTGACCCGCAAGAATGTCAAGTTTGACTGGGGTCCCAAGCAGCAAGATTCCTTTGATATTCTTAAACAAAAGTTAAGCAATGCTCCTGTGTTGACATTGCTAGAAGGAATTGAAGAGTTTGTGGTTTATTATGACGCATCGCACACAGGTATGGGATGTGTGCTTATGCAGAAAGGAAAAGTTATTGCTTATGCATCTCGTCAACTAAAAGTGCACGAGAAGAATTACACCACCCACGATTTGGAGTTGGGTGTCGTTGTATTTGCACTGAAACTATGGAGGCATTATCTTTATGGAACCAAGTGTGTGATCTATTCTGATCATAAGAGCCTTCAGCATCTGTTTAACCAGAAGGATCTTAATATGAGGCAGCGCCAATGGATGGAAACAATGAATGATTACGATTGTGAAATCGGATATCATCCAGGCAAAGAGAATGTAGTCGCCGATGCTTTGAGCAGAAAGGAAAGGGTTAAGCCCATTAGAATCAATGCCAAGAGCATTGAATTGAAGAACAGCTTGAATGAAAGATTGTTAGCCACTCAGAAGGAAGCTGTATTAGAAGCTAACTATCCGAACGAGAAGTTAGGAGTAACTGCTGAACAGTTATCGTATGGCAAGGATGGAATCCTAAGATTGAATGGACGAATATGGGTTCCAATTTATGGAGGACTTTGAGAAGTGATTCTTCAAGAAGCCCATAGCTCCAGATATTCTATTCATCCTGGCTATGATAAGATGTACCAGGATTTAAAGGAAAATCATTGGTGGATATGCTTGCAGAAGTCTATAGCCACTTATGTGGCTAAATGTTTGACGTGTGCTCAAGTTAAAGCAGAACATCAAAAACCGTCAAGGTTGCTACAACATCCCGAGCTTCCCACTTGGAAATGGGAAATGGTGACTATGGATTTTATCACCAAGTTACCAAAGACAAAGCGTGGGAATGATACCATTTGAGTTATAGTTGATAGATTAACCAAGTCAGCCTACTTCTTGCAGATTAAAGAAACTCACAGCTCTGACAAGTTAGCTCAGCTGTACGTGGATGAGATTGTATCTCTTCAAGGAGTGCCAGTGTCTATTATCTCTGATAAGGATACAAGATACACGTCTCACTTTTGGAAAAGCTTTCAGCAATCCCTAGGCACTCGTCTAAACTTCAGCACTGCTTATCATCCTCAGACGGATGGGCAAAGCAAGCGTACAATTCAAACGCTTGAGGATATGTTACTGGCTTGTGTTATTGATTTAGGAGGAAGTTGGGACAACCATCTTCCATTGTTGAATTCTCGTACAATAATAGCTATCATTCAAGTATTCAAGCAGCACCTTTTGAGGCATTGTACGGAAGGAAATGCAGAATGCCAGTTTGTTGGGCGGAAGTTGGAGATGTCCAACTATCAGGACCTGATATAGTCCTGGAGATGACATATAAGATTGTACAGATTCGAGATCATCTCAAAGCTTCTAGGGATAGGGAGAAAAGCTACACAGATAAAAGGCGTAAACCTCCAAAATTCGAGGTAGGTGACAAAGTGTTACTTAAGGTATCACCCTGGAAAGGGGTAGTGCGTTTTGGAAAGAAGGGCAAGTTGAGCCCTAGATATATAGGACCATTTGAGATCATCGAATGTGTCGGAACTGTAGCTTACAAGCTAAATCTGCAAGAAGAACTCAGTGGAATTCATAATGTATTCCACATCTGCAATTTGAAGAAATGCCTAGCTGATGAATCGCTAGCAATGTCGCACAAGGACGTGCAGATAGATGAGAGCTTAAAGTTTGTTGAAAAACCTTTGTCGATCAAGGATCGACTGGTTAGGAAGCTTCGAAGGAAGCATGTACCGATTGTCAAGGTAAAATGGGATGCTCGAAGAGGCCTAGAATACACGTGGGAGGTTGAATCCACAATGAAACAGAGGTACCCTCATTTATTTAAGTAAATCTCAAGGTCGAGATTTCATTTAAGGGGGTGAGGATGTAACACCTTGTAAAATTACGACCAATATAATAACGACACGTGTCATGGACTTTAAACGTGTAAGGAATTGTATCCGAGGGACTAAAATTGTCAAACAATGTAAATATGTTAATAAAAGGATCCAAAGTGTAAACATGCCATTCTTGTGCCTCTGATTGACCTCATACGATGTTCGTATTCTTTAATGAATAATTTATCGAACATTAGAAGTCGTTTGTGTTTAAAATAAGGATCTTACGAAAAATAGGGGTTAAAAGTGTCAACATGTTAAAGTTACCTCTGAGTGACCTTTAATGAACCCAAAAACATTGTAAATAATTTAATATTTCACTCACAAGAATATTAGATATTAATCTCGTGAAATTTCATTGAAAATGAGACGTTTCGGTTGATCGTACGACTAACCGGGAGCTTAACGGAGTTAGTTTTAGACCCAAGGCCCTTAAAACTTAACTATGGGGGTCCTAAGTGCAATAAATGGAAGTTAAATAAGTTTAAATGGACCAGGGACTGAAATTGCAAAGTTGCCAAACTTTTCACCGGAATTGAAGGTTGTCGCGGGCCGCGTAAGACTTCTCTATGTCTTACGCGGGCCGCGTGGAAGTGCCAGTAACAGACAGATAAGGACAACTGCGAGTTCAGCCTGTTCCACCGCCTTAGAAAGCCTGAATTCGATACCAGGGATTATGCCAACAGATTTTCATGCATAGGGGACACCTGGGTGCATCAGGGATCATATAGGGACATGTGGATTGATCACAAGAGATGGACATTTGCTATATAAAGGCTCTCATTTCATTTGATCATTTGCACATTCTCGAAAATCACTTCATATTGCTTTCTCTGGAGCTTTCTGGAGTTCAAGCAAGTTTTCTTAAGTTCCAAATTCATGCTAAGGACCATTGTAAGTGTTCTTAGCTCCTTAAGTTCAAGTTTTATTAGTTTAATGACCAAAAGTCAAAGCCATCGTAATTAAGCTTTGACTTAATGATTAATCACTAATGGTCCAGCCATTATTCAAATTGATAGTGGCTATGAGTTGGTAATTATATGGGTAATAAACCCTTAAAAGGGCACCCACTGATTATCACTCTAACTTGGTTAATTGTCGGGTCAAACTTAATATTAAAAAGTCAACAGAAGCTATTTTTGCAAATAAATTCATAACCGATAATGTAGAAGTTATGGAACATGTTTTAACACTAAAATAACTTGGTAAATAATGTAAGAACATGTATAGGCATGTTCAACCAGACAATTCTAAGTTTAGGCTCGGTTCGGAACCGAAAGTCGCAAAAGTAGACTTTTGCTATGACTTTCAGTTCTGACCTGGTTTAGCTTGTTTTAGATATGCCTTAAGGTTCCTTTAGGACCATATTATGTGTTAGAAAAACCCTATGAGGTTATACTACATGGTTCCTTATTAATCCTATTCATTTGCATGTTTCCGTTAATTGCTTAAATGTTGACCATGATGCCCTTTTGATATTAAAACGAAATTTTTGAAAATGTGAGAGGACAAAAACCTTTATTATTGATATTTAAGTATGTCCTAAAAGTTTGACATCAGTTTATGGTCTAAAATATGAGTTATGCTCAATATCGTAAATGAAGGCCTTTTTATTAATTAAACGGCATATTTGATATAAACCCTATTTAAACTCAAATTTTGACATCAAACCTTTTACCTACTGATGTAATATAATATTTTTCGATTTTTGGAAATTTTTATTAAATTTTAAACTGATCATAACATAGAGTTCTCACATAGGCTCGGTAATTGACGATAACGCCCTTTTTGCTAATACAATGAGTTTTACACATCCTTTACATATCAAACCTTTTTCTACTGATTTTCTATAATAAATAAGTTATTATAAATTGTAAAGGCTGGCCAAAATCTCAGATTTCCTTATTTAAACCGAATATCGTCAAATACCGACTTTTATCCGATTTAGGCGCATAGTTTGGTTTAAAACCATATTAGGCACCTAAAGCTTGTTACCTACTGATGTTATGAATAAATTTTTATACATTAACAGTAAGTAAAATTTTAGAACTTAGATTTCTAAATTTAACCCTTAAAGCATATGTGAAATGACCAAAATGCCCCTACGGTGCATAGTATGGCCATAAATGATAAATTTCACATATATGAGTTATTTTACTGATATCACTTATTAAAATAACTATTTTTACTGATTATTTTAGACCAGAAACTCAGATTATTATTTAACCTCTTTTATAAACATTAAAATGACCAAAATACCCCTACGGGGCATAAATTGATTTTAAATTCGTTTTGGGCATAATGGAAGGTATCCTACTGATATCGCAATATATTTAAAGCATGTTAACTTGTGGAAACTGTTCGTGACTCATTTGGTCACCCGTTATGCTTTTTACGCGTTCGGTACGGTTTATGTAACTAGTTTACATAAATTAACCAAAACGGGTCAAACCTTATCATTTTTACCTCAAAATCCAGAATGTGTTTAGTTTACCCATATTATACAAGTCTTCATACTTGCCGGGTCTAAATCACATTCTAATCAGGTCTTCGTTTAATCTCGTGTTTTAAACCGTAAACCTTTCCTTAAAACTAACCGGTCTAAGTTTAGACTTAAATAAGACCCGTTAGTAATCTAATAGGTTATTAAAACCTTCGTTCCAGATTAGGAGCCCGGTAAAAGCTATCTGTACTTTCTTGATTGATTGATTTACGGCTGGGAATAAATTTATATTTTTGCTCAGGTAAACCATTGAGATAACCCGTTTAATCAGTTTTGTTTGTTTTAAGCCTTTGGGGGGGGGGGGGGTTAATGACCGTGTCTTGGATATCCTCGGCTCATTCATTGAAATGGCCATGACTTAAGCACGAGGTGTAGGCATACACCTGTCGGTGCCTATGTAAAGAAGATATAACCGTTTGTTGAGAATAACTCGCCGCGGGACTATATCATGTGGTGGTCTATTAATCTTTAACCCGGTAATTCTAACCCGGGCTACCGAATGTATGACAAACATATAATTCTTTTACAAGATTATTTTTAAATAATTATCTCAAGTAAATAAAGAATGTTTATACCTTGTGCATTTAAATCAATTTTATAAACCCTTTTCAAAAGAGTCGGTTAATTGTATTTACCAGTGTAAACTGACGTATTTTCAAAAGGTTAAGTGCAGGTGCTATTCGTAATCGGCTGGCTACTCCTTGTATAAAATAAAGAGTCTTGCAAGCTCGTGATGCTTAATTATGTTGAATAATATTTTCTTGTATTTTAGATCCGCCTGTGGATCCACTTTACAACCATTGTGTAATATTTATGTTACTTTCAATCGGTTTGTAATATTATTACTTTTAGACTTCCGCTGTGCATTGAACTATGATTATTTGACTATGATGATATCAACTACGTCACGATACTCCCCACCAGGCCCACCGGTAATACGTGGAAATATCGGGGTGTGACACCTGACGTTTGAGTATAAAGTGGGAAGTGGGAAGTGTAGAGAGGGGTTGACATAGTAGAGTATGATTGGCTGGGGTTGAGAGGGGACTATTCTACTCGAGTAGAGCGCCTCTTACACCCTTAAGATTTAATACATTAACTTTGGATTATATCTCTTGTTGCTGAAATACATTAGTATGAATAAAAAGCTTTGTATGACACTGGAATGAGTTCAATCGTAGTTCATTTGAGTCGGTTTCCTTCGGCTACCCACTTTTCTAGTGTTCCCCATTCAACCTAATCCCTCTCACACACAGACATATAATGAAAACAACTTTTCCTTATTCAGAAAACTCTATCAAAACGACTGATATTTGTGTTGAATTTTTATATGGTTTACTTTTTAGGGTTTAATTTTTCAAGTTTAGATGGCTTTGACTTTTAGTTTTTAGCTTTTAGGCATTAGTCTTTAGGTTTAACTTTTAGGATTTTGGTTTGCCTTTTAGGGTTTAGCTTTTGGGATTAGAGTTTATAGTTTATGGTTTAGCAATGATTAGATTAGGATTTAGGTTTGCCTTTTAGGATTTAGTTTTTCTGGGACTAGGGTTTATAGTTTATGGTTTAGCAATGATTAGAAAGAGTTTTCTCATGAAAAAGGATTTTATTATAACTAGGTTTAAAGAAGTTCGTCGCGTTGTGGCGATTTTCTTTTGGTATTTAGTCTGTGTTTGCATGTGTTTTGAAATCACTACGAGCGTGTTCCGAACAGAACTGCTGACAAGAATAAAAAGAAAATGTAGAAAAAAAAAACACTAAAAGATAAATGAAAGAAAATCAACCAAAAAAGTTGTATGGTAACGATGTTGCTCGTATGAAACCCGTGGTCAGAGATGAGCAAATTGTTCTGGGTACTGGTACCAAATTTGCCGAAGAAAGATCTTAAGCACCAATTCGGTACCGACTATTGGCGTTCTTGGTACCGGTTCTCTACCGTTTTTTACCTTCATATACCGGTACCGTAACCGGTATTTTCGGTATCAGTATCAATTATCTATCGATTGGCACTGAGCTCATCCATACCCCTTAAACTAAAAAAAATTTTAAAGTTGAAGAAAATCAACAAAAAAAAGTTGTACGATACCGTGATCAGGGATGAGCAAATGGTACCGGGTAGCCATTTGAACGTATTTAAACGAGTCCGGGAAGCGAAACTGATTAAAATAAAAAAAAATTCGCCAAAACAGGGCTCCGTGGCGCCACGCGACGGCGCCACGTTGTTCCCTCGCGCCACGCGGGGGAGACCAGTTTCCAGTAGGCTGCAGCTCAGTTCAGCTATGCCAGTTTTTACGGAAACGGCCATAACTTCTTCGTTATTGATCCGTTTTACCTGATTCTTTTTCCTACGCGTCCGTAATTTAATCCTCCATCTTATGGAGTTAAAATCCTACATCCAACATAAGAAATTTTGAGACTTCTAAGCCTTTGACTCGTTACCTTTTTACCGAATTTTAACCCGTTTATGCATTTTATCAAACAAACTTATTTGTTTGATTCCTATATCACATACACTTCTTCAAATTAATGTTACCTACCATATTAGGTTCTAATCATAGGTTTATTACACAATTTAAACCCATTTTCGCTCGTATGCTTATTTTGACCCGTTAAGGGTGTTTAAGCACTTTAAAGCTTGAAATCGCTTTCATTCATTTCTAGCATCTTATTCTTACATTTCTTATCAAGTAATCTTGCACCACAACTATAATTGTGTTGGATCTAATGTGGATATCTATATGTTTCGAGTTTTACCCCTCGGATTATTATTTTACGGCAAGACTCAAATAGAGCCATTTGACTAACGTATTACATCTTTCAACTTCTATGCTTATTCTAAGTATTTATCTAATCACGAAATTCGTTTCCAAACAACCTTTAAGGGTTGTTTGTTCAATTTAGCCTACAAGGGCGTTTTGGTCGATTTTGGCCCTTCTTTTACAACGAAGGACTCTCACCAATTATTCGACCAAAATAGCACTTTTAACTACAACATAATTATGCGTACCTGGCTCGGATCAACATATTGCCCCGTTTTAATACCTTTCGCTATTAATATCTAGATAATAGCAATGCTAACCATGTGTTAATTCCTGTGATCACAAAACTCAACAAGAAATCATCAAATATTATTAACAAATGGTGTTAACAATACCATTTGACCCGTTTAGTCAAAATGACCAATTGTCATTATAAGATGGCACTTAATTACCATTTCACCCCTTTAACCTATCCCGGTTTACTTTTTGAAATCATCCAACTTGAAAGTCGTTTCCTGTTTTATTTGACCCATTATGACTTATACCGAATGGTGTCGTTTTAAATCCCTTTATCTATTCGTTAAGCCATGTCCGGATTACCATTTCACCATTTTCACTTGTTTCGACTAGCATTATATCGCGCCGGAACATCATGTTTCATTTACTTAATATAAATCGTATTCCATGCTCACAAATAAGCATTTTGTAATAAAAGTAAAAAGGGCGTAAGCTTAACTTACCTCGCATCCAAACTACGTTTTTCCTTTCCTTCTTGATTCGTTTGACCCGCTCCCTCATCAAGCTTCCACCTAGCTTGTTGCGCGTCAAACTATCATCATCGTTTTCAAGGTGGTTAGATTAGTCATTCAAGATCATAACTTTCACACCTTATGAATCTTTTATCACTATTCTTAATGAACCTTATCATATGTCGGTTTGACTTTTAAAGAACAAACCACCAATCTACAAGTATGGTTGCACTAACAAGTTCACATGACTCTATTTAGGCACATTATCAACCATTTAGTGAGCGTCATCTTTTGAGACGTTACTCCTACTAACATGTTATTTCATTCATACCCCAAGTAACCATAAATTAACATGTAATTTTAGTCATTGTATGCACATATACACTTTGACTATCATAACCATGAGTTTAACTCTTTTGTAAAAATCCACTTCTAATTACTTATGAATTCTTAACAAAATCTCTAATTTGTTCGAATAGTTCATTCATATGAATTATTATGATGTTTATACACATCAATTTCATCAAATCAACAAAACCCACTTAGCTCATACTTGGCTATTTGATAAATCACTAGTTTATGGCACAATCCTACAAGTTTACATCTACGGTTTGTTCCTAGACTTGTACCCACACCAATATCACTATAACATTGAACATTCATGCAAGAATTTTGTTCATGCATGTTCATCACAAAATTCGAAATATCAATAAACATCAAAATTCAACATACCTTGTGATCCCCTAAGCTTGGTGATCATGATTTTATTAAAAGCCCCAAATTCTTGGCTTGATTTCTCTTTGATTTTGGCAATTTTTTGTGAGTTAGGGTTCTTGGAAGGGAACTCCCCTTTTTCTCCTGCATATATCGACCAAAACACACAAATATGTGTGTGTTTTGGTGTTTTTAAGTTTTAGTTATAAACTTGTTTCCAATTGTCCACCTTTAGTCCCTCAAGGTTTTATTTTGATCTATATAAGTTATAATCCATTATTTATAACCTAATCACATATTATTAACTAGGTTAATTATTCCTAGTTAATTTAATGGGGTCGGGAGTTATAACCCGTTGTATTTTAAGTCCCGTTAACTCGGGCTCTTATAAACTCAATCTCTTAAAACTTTGATTCGCTTGTATTTAATTATTAGGATTTCTTATTTAAATCCAATTATTTACCTGGTTATTTTTACTACTAACGGTACTTTACCCGTCTTTTAGTATTAACGGAGTTTGATTACCAAACCCGTTTTCGGGGTGTTACAAGTCTACCCCCCTTAAAGAGGTTTCATCCTCGAAACCTTTTCTTACATAATTCGTTGAGTTTAAACTCAATTTATTCGATCCGATAAATATTTTAAACATTACTTATACTTTTTAACCAATCGTTAGTATTACCCGAAAAGTACGGTAACATCTTTTTTTTTGGTTACTACTTGTCTACATATCTCATACGACATAGTGTAATTTCGAAATAACGTAATCTCGTTATTTCCACTAGTTTAGTTAACTTAGCGATATCCATCGCTTTCATATACTATCGAATTTCCTTATGAATCCGTTACTTTGACCCGTTTAAAGGTCTTTAGTGAAATCTTTCACTTTTAGCAACAATTTCTTTGGTTTTCAAATTCATTTATTCGGTTCAGTTATACCGAATCCACCGCTTACAAGCAACCAACTTGCTTAAATGACCTTAACCGGTCTCACTAACTAGACTTATTAGTCCAGTTGCTTTTACCGCTCGCTTGGTGATAATGTGATTCCACTTCACATTGCATTTCTTGACCGTGATCGTGTCACGTCATGTTTAATTTATATCAACCTTTCATTTTCGAAAATACCGCTTTTTTTTAATATATCGCCTTGCACCTATCGATGTTAAGACCCATACTCTTTGATATTTGTTATTTCCAAATTCGTCTTATAGTATTCATATTTGTTAAAACATTGTTTCTTACTAAAACTGAATTTTAGTTTAACGTTTTTTTTAACTATGTCAATTACTCATATTAAGGAAATTGACAACCCATAATTTATTCTTTTCCGTTCTCATTTTACGCAGGGAATCATAACTAGTCCCATTGCTTTACACTATTGACCCGTAGGTTCTTTCACTTAGCCTCATAGGCTATTTCTTTAAATTTTTCACCTTTTTAAGGTGAGACAGTAACAACTTGTTTCCTTCTCTTTATGACCCGAGGGTCTTTTTGGTCCCGTAGACCTTAACACTGTGTTTAATCCCGTAGGTTATGATGATCCCGTAGATCATCTTTTATTCTTGTCTATATTCAAATGTATATATACATATATAGCTTCAAGGCATCTCTTATTATGTTTGGAATCGTTTATTTTCGCTCTTGAACTTCAATTGACCTTGACCGTAGTCTAAGGCTTCATTTGTTTACTTCCGAACTAATCCTCCGACTTTATGACTTCTGACGTTATTTACGCGTTAGTTTGTTCTACGCTTACCGTTTTCCGGTTCATACTTATATTTCTATACAACCCATTACCCGGGTTCTTTTATCTTAACGTTCTTAACGCCCATAACCCTTTACATAGATTAGTTAACATCTCACACTTTTACTTATTCAGTCTGCGCCTACTTACATTAGCAAGCGTCATCATTTATTTAATTCGTTTGACTTGTTCGTGTGAAATTTCATCACTGGTGAACGTCAAATTTCATTCTTTGTTCGACCCGTTTGACTTTTAACTAGTCGAACGTAATTTTTTTTTTATCAAAATTTATGTTTGTGAAAATTCTTATCATCTTTTAGTCATGACTCATATTCCGAGTCTTTTGACTTTCTATTTCGCGTTCCTGTTTCTCAGTCTACGCATGCGTTTAAATCCTTACCCACCAACCGGGTGTTTTACCGAAGTCGTTATTATTGCAACCCTTACGGTATGCATTATGACTTCGTTTCGCTTTTATATTCCTACTTTGTTCTCAAATTTGGTGTTTTACAAAATCGACCCGTTAAGAGTCATATTTGCATTCTCCGGGTTCGAGTGTAAGCACACCCCTCCCAATTGCATACCTTAATCCTTTTACATTAATCTTTGTCCCTTCACTCGGGCTCATCATTCTAATGTAATACGCTTCCGTCACCCGGCTGTGCGTTTACATTATTATCACATATTTTGCTCATTTGATTCATTTGGGTACTTTTAAGTTAGTCCCATTCATTCCGCCCTTACTACATCGGATGTAAACGTGTCCGCCATAAGAAGTTCATGGTATCATATGCCACTACTTACTTGTCCAGAGTAAGCGATTAACACATGACACACATGACCTTTTTATAGTTTTCATATCACGCCCTATGTAAGTAACGCCTCTATTTATTTCTCTTGGAAACAATATCCCGAATACATTTTCTATTCGGGTTTTTTCCAAGTTTTTAATCTACATATGCAACTTTCAATTTCTACTTATTTGTTGCATATTACTATTTGTGCGATTATTTAAAATGTGCACCTGGTAATGTTTGCCCCGACGGGCGTTCCTTGCCATTAACCTTGTTCACGGTCGTTACGCGATTTAGTCCTCGGTGAGCATGCTCCTCTTGTCATACTTCGGACCGTTCCATCATCATCATATCCACAATTCGTTTGACTCTCGTCGTCTTCAAACGCGAGTGTCCTTCAATTAAAACATTCACAAAAGTTAGTAACGTCAACTTCAATAATCGCCCGTATTATAATACAAGGCTTTTTCTACTATACGCGTCAACGCGCGTATATTCGTCAACTATATCAATCATTTCAATTGGGGTAACGTGTATCACACGATAGCCCTATGTGTTGTTTACAACACTTTAGCATGCTAAACTATTAACATACACGTACTTACCGGATTTGCGATCAAGCCTCGAACCGAACACATTTGTCAACAACCTTGAGCTCTGATTACCAACTTGTAACACCCTTGTTACTATTTAACGATTTTCGTATAATTTACGAAAATAAACGGGTAATTAGATATTCAATACATTGAAAATACGGGTTTCATTAAACTTTATTTACAGAATTAAAACTATACAAAATAACATGTTTGAGTACGTCATTTAACAAAACAACGATACATAGTGCGGAAGCTTATTTCTTGATCGTGTTCGGTTCTTCGTTGTACTTGTTCGTCCGCCGGTGCTAAAATAATACCTGAAACTCATAAAACATGAGTTGGATTAGTCATACGTAACTTAGAACGTATTTAAACGAGTCCGGGAAGTGAACCTGATTAAAATAAAAAAATTTCGCCAAAACAGGGCTCCGTCGCGCCACGCGACGGCGCCACGTTGTTCCCTCGCGCCACGCGGGGGAGACCAGTTTCCAGCAGGCTGCAGCTCAGTTCAGCTATGCCAGTTTTTGCGGAAACGGCCATAACTTCTTCGTTATTGATCTGTTTTACCCGATTCTTTTTCCTACGCGTCCATAATTTAATCCTCCATCTTATGGAGTTAAAATCCTACATCCAACATAAGAAATTTTGAGACTTCTAAGCCTTTGACTCGTTACCTTTTTACCGAATTTTATCCCGTTTATGCATTTTATCAAACAAACGTATTTGTTTGATTCCTATATCACATACACTTCTTCAAATTAATGTTACCTACCATATTGGGTTCTAATCATAGGTTTATTACACAATTTAAACCCGTTTTTGCTCGTATGCTTATTTTGACCCGTTAAGGGTATTTAAGCACTTTAAAGCTTGAAATCGCTTTCATTCATTTCTAGCATCTTATTCCTACATTCTTATCAAGTAATCTTCCACCACAACTATAATTGTGTTGGATCTAATGTGGATATCTATATGTTCCGAGTTTTACCCCTCGGACTATTATTTTACGGCAAGACTCAAATACAGCCATTTGACTAACGTATTACATCTTTCAACTTCTATGCTTATTCTAAGTATTTATCTAATCACGAAATTCGTTTCCAAGCAACCTTTAAGGGTTGTTTGTTCAATTTAGCCTACAAGGGCGTTTTGGTCGATTTTGGTCCTTCTTTTACAACGAAGGACTCTCACCAATTATTCGACCAAAATAGCACTTTTAACTACAACATAATTATGCGTACCTGGCTCGGATCAACATATTGACCCGTTTTAATACCTTTCGCTATTAATATCTAGATAATAGCAATGCTAACCATGTGTTAATTCCTGTGATCACAAAACTCAACAAGAAATCATCAAATATTATTAACAAATGGTGTTAACAACACCATTTGACCCGTTTAGTCAAAATGACCAATTGTCATTATAAGATGGCACTTAATTACCATTTCACCCCTTTAACCTATCCCGGTTTACTTTTTGAAATCATCCAACTTGAAAGTCGTTTCCTGTTTTATTTGACCGATTATGACTTATGCCAAATGGTGTCGTTTTAAATCCCTTTATCTATTCGTTAACCCATGTCCGGATTACCATTTCACCATTTTCACTTGTTCCGACTAGCATTATATCGCGCCGGAACATCATTTTCATTTACTTAATATAAATCGTATTCCATGCTCACAAATAAGCATTTTGTAATAAAAGTAAAAAGGGCGTAAGCTTAACTTACCTCGCATCCGAACTACGCTTTTCCTTTCATTCTTGATTCGTTCGACCCGCTCCCTCATCAAGCTTCCACCTAGCTTGTTGCGCGTCAAACTATCATCATCGTTTTCAAGGTGGTTAGATTAGTCATTCAAGATCATAACTTTCACACCTTATGAATCTTTTATCACTATTCTTAATGAACCTTATCATATGTCGGTTTGACTTTTAAAGGTCAAACCACCAATCTACAAATATGGTTTCACTAACAAGTTCACATGACTCGATTTAGGCACATTATCAACCATTTAGTGAGCGCCATCTTTTGAGACGTTACTCCTACTAACATGTTATTTGATTCATACCCCAAGTAACCATAAATCAACATGTAATTTTAGTCATTGTATGCACGTATACACTTTGACTATCATAACCATGAGTTTAACTCTTGTGTAAAACCCCACTTCTAATCACTTATGAATTCTTAACAAAATCTCTAATTTGTTCGAATAGTTCATTCATATGAATTATTATGATGTTTATACACATCAATTTCATCAAATCAACAAAACCCACTTAGCTCATACTTGGCTATTTGATAAATCACTAGTTTATGGCACAATCCTACAAGTTTACATCTAGGGTTTGTTCCTAGACTTGTACCCACACCAATATCACTATAACATTGAACATTCATGCAAGAATTTCGTTCATGCATGTTCATCACAAAATTCGAAATATCAATAAACATCAAAATTCAACATACCTTGTGATCCCCTAAGCTTGGTGATCACGATTTTATTAAAAGTCCCAAATTCTTGGCTTGATTTCTCTTTGATTTTGGCAATTTTTGTGAGTTAGGGTTCTTGGAAGGGAACTCCCCTTTTTCTCCTGCATATATCGACCAAAACACACAAATATGTGTGTGTTTTGGTGTGTTTAAGTTTTAGTTATAAACTTGTTTCCAATTGTCCACCTTTAGTCCCTCAAGGTTTTATTTTGATCTATATAAGTTATAATCCATTATTTATAACCTAATCACATATTATTAACTAGGTTAATTATTCCTAGTTAATTTAATGGGGTCGGGAGTTATAACCCGTTGTATTTTAAGTCCCGTTAACTCGGGCTTTTATAAACTCAATCTCTTAAAAATTTGATTCGCTTGTATTTAATTATTAGGATTTCTTATTTAAATCCAATTATTTACCTGGTTATTTTTACTACTAACGGTACTTTACCCGTCTTTTAGTATTAACGGAGTTTGATTACCAAACCCGTTTTCGGGGTGTTACAGGTTATCTCCAAGATTTAATCTCATCCGTTCAAACCCCAAAAAATGGCAGTTTTTTTTTTCAACGTCAGTTGAAATTTCCTGTGTTTTTTGCATGTTTTTCGCTACGTGGGTAACCTCCTCCACGTCTGGGAAATAACTGATTATACGCTCCTTTTAATGGCGGTTTACAGCAGATGTTGTTTCTCTCTCATACGCTCCCCCTATTTTCTCCCACACCTCTGTGTATAAAACCTCACCATTACTCCATTACAAACCTTCATTTGCTTGAAATTCTCTGATCGACTACCACCTTCACCCTAATTTCTATTTAGAACCTCATCAATTTGATTATGATCGACTTTTGGTGGTGTAAAATCCGGAGGGCTCATGGCAGAAATTGATGTTTCTACCATTGAAGCAACCGTGATTTGCAGCCACGCCTGATCGTTCATTCAGTGGCTAGGGTTCCACCATGAACCAGGGATGGCGTCGATATCAACAATAGGGTGTGATTCTACCTTTTTTTGTTTGATTATTTCTGCCCTAATTTTTTGTTTAATGATTGTTAGTTATCAATCTAATAGATCTATTGAAACCAGAGATTACAGCCAGAATTTATGTGAAGACGACCACCGATTGTGAAACGGAGGTATATCTGCTCGACTCGAGTTGGAAATTTCAGTTCCAAATCTATGATTGACGACTATATTCCTTTCCTATTGTTCTTCAATCTTCATTGTAGAATCCAGTTTTCCATGTGTTTCTAATTGGTTATGTGTCTATTTCAGTTCTCACAAAGGGGCTTCTCAGTTCTCACTATATTCAAACATTCTGGTATCACATGTATTCTCAACTCTCGCTATATTCAATCGATCATACTTATATCGTTGTTCTTTTAATCTGTGTAGATTGTGGATGAAGGACATCGTCTAAAACAAGGATTACGAATAGGCATTGCACAATATTGACCGGAGCCCCTCTTACAGTTTATTCTTACGGTACCTTTTTTGTAGTTTTGATAAGCCATTATTGGATAAAAATTTATAATTTATATTGATGTTCCAGTTTTTGTTTTTTTTTTGTTTTGTTTTTTTTTTTTTTTTTTTTTGAGAATTGTAAATGCTTTTCAGAACAGTTTGGACGAGCTTTTCATGCTTATGCACTTTCTTGATGCTGGAAATGTTGATTTTACAGTTTTACTGCAACTTTTTTGCACTAAGTATTATTACATAGTGAGTTGAAAACAACTGTAAGACATCTTATAGTGTATCATATATTTACAGCTTGGAGGAGTTTCAAGAAGAGTGCAAGGATATCAATCAAGAAGAACAGGCTTGAATAAAGATGTGATGAAATTGGTTCTTATTTCGTGCTTTGGAGTATTTGGTTTAAGTGATTTGTGTTGTTTAAACAATTTTGATGGTTTGTTTTTGTGTGAATGTAGGTGTTTGTCGAGTCGAATCGTTCCTGGTGGAATGTTGCGGTTAGCGGGGCTGGGAATTCCGGGAAGGTGAGTGATACGGGTAAATGATCAGTGGTTTAGATGGCAGTGGATGGAGATGTTGTTAGGAATCAGTGGATCCATCAACAGTGGATGAACAACAGAGGTTGTTAATAACAGTGGATTAGCAGCAGAGGTGGTTAGCTAACAGTGGATCAGCAACAGAGGTTGTTAATTGACAGGGGTTAGCAACAGCGGTTGTTAATAACAGTGGATTAGCAGCAGAGGTGGTTAGCTAACAGTGGATCAGCAACAGAGGTTGTTAGTTAACAGGGGTTAGCAACAGAGGTTGTTAATAACAGTGGATTAGCAGCAGAGGTGGTTAGCTAACAGTGGATCAGCAACAGAGGTTGTTAGTTAACAGGGGTTAGCAACAGAGGTTGTTAGTTAGTTAGGCGGTTACAAGGGTAGTTAGTTAACAGTTGTAGGGTTGTTGGGAATGGGGTTATAAATAGTAATAGTGTAGGGTATCTTGTGAAATAATAATTAGTTTCCCTCCTAAATTCTCTATCAGCCACCATTAACTAACAAAAGCTTGGACTGGTTTCTATTTGGTTTGTCATTTTCAATGGTTTTACACAGTATCTTACTTTCAAAATTTATATAATAACATGTAACATATAGTAGTCACCTATCGGCAGATGAAACCAGAAGCTTGATGCTTAACTGGCCTCAACGTTTCAATATAATAGAAGGAAAAATAGTAATGGACATCTCAGCCCCTCTGGCTGCATCAGATCTTCGTGTGGACATGTATTATTTTGTTCTATGCTGGTAACAGGTCTGGATTAATTATCTGGATGGTGTATTTTTTGAAGGCTCAGTCTGAGTTTCATGTGCAGACGCAAGGAAACTGGGATTACAGGGGTAATTTGGGTAAAAAAGATGCTGGCTTATCCGAGTGTGGCCATCTTTATATGGCATGCCGAGTTTGGATTCCCACTGTCTAATAACTTTTCCAATTAATTAAGGTTAGGTATAAATGGATCAAGTCGGGACAAATTC
The DNA here is from genome assembly GCA_030545235.1 of Helianthus tuberosus. Lineage (NCBI taxonomy): Eukaryota > Viridiplantae > Streptophyta > Magnoliopsida > Asterales > Asteraceae > Helianthus > Helianthus tuberosus. The sequence continues at coordinate 41,413 of JARYGA010000839.1, forward strand.
TTCACATTATCTACAACTACACTTTAAGTCTTCAACTCCTGTTCCCCTTGTAGCTGAATTTCTTATTTGACCCTCTTGAGATTAAAACCCTACCAAAACTTATCCATTTTCAAGTCAGTGGGTCGAAATTGTCACCAAGATGTGTGTTTAAGATGTTTTTGGCTATTGACATAAGGTATTGATCCTTAACTGATATCCGATATTTTACCGTATTGTTCAAGTAGAGATGGTAAAATGGATGGGTCAAATAGGGTCTTTTTATTAATTTGTTTTTATTTACAGGGAGTACACGTGTGGGTAGAGTTGTGATGAGCTGCTGTACAACATTTAACTCCTGTAACTTTGGAATTGGGTGGAAAATCTCCTGCTGTAGTTGATTCCTTTTCAAGTTCTAGGGAAAATAATGTAATATCCAATTTATTTAATTATTAACTAAATTATATTAGTTTAAAAAAGTTTCTTATTGCTATTTATAATCTCCAATAAATATCTTATTTTCCAATTATAGATTACAACAAAAAGAATAGTTTGGGGGTAAATATGGATCGTGTGCTGGACAAGCTTGTATTGGAATAGATTATGTTCTAAGAGAGAAAAAGTACCTCCCAAATGCGAAATTTGCCTCCAGGTTTGTCCTCAACCAACAAACGTTTTAGTTATTAATTAAAAAACGGTTTAAAAGATTTTATTCTGTCATTTGAATCAAACTGATTTATCTTTACTACTATATGATTAATATACTATATTTTTGTTTTTCTTCGAGTTTCAGCCATTCAAGCCCGGATATACATCACCACCTCCGTTATTCCATTGTGATGGCATTCCAATGAATTTCAGGTGTCGTTTTGACCTTAATGATTTTCATATATGTACATTTTTTGCTAGACTACAGCTATTAATATATTCACATTTCTTTTCATTTCGCGCTTCAGGGGTAATTAGGAGATTTCCAGTCGGGATCTATACAGTTTGCGGGTTTCATCAATGGGTTATGCTGGTGATGATGAACCTGACTTTGATGAGTATATCACTCTTAGCTCCAAAAGTTTGATTTGTTGCCGTGTAGTTGCTATAATTGTATGTAATCTCAATATTAATTTATCCGCTAAACACTGAAATCCCATCAAAATGTAGTTTTTTATATATAATTCAATTGCAGTTCATGACTCTTCTCGTATTGTGCCACACTCTACCGATCATCATCAATGGAGCCTGGAATCGGACCAGACAAAGAGCATAACCTGATGAAATCTGTACTGTAAGTTGCCAAGGGAATTAATCAAACTGTCAATAAAAAATCTTTATCTTTTACCTTTTGTGTGACAAAATGTTTACGAAATAGAAGCATAGGGACTGATAATAGACCTGGCAAACGGGTCGGTCGGGTCGGATCATGGGTCAAACGGGTTCGAGTCAAAACTGGTCAATTAAAAACCGGGTTGTTTTGGTCGGGTCAAAACGGGTTCGGGTCAAAACGGGTCAATTAAGAAATGTACAAGACATGGCCTTTCTTTAGAGTCACAATCGATTTAGTCGAAATGGTGTTTGCCAAGGGTGACCCTGGTATCGCTGCTCTGAACGACAAGCTACTCGTCTCTGAAGACTTGTGGTCATTTGGCGAATCTTTAAGAGCAAACTATGAGGAAACCAAAAATCTTCTCCTTAAGGCATGAACACCCAAATTATAATATAAATAGGCAACCTCAAGATTAATATTTATAATATCATTCTTTCTTGTGATAGGTTGCAGGCCATAAGGATCTTTTGGAGGGCGATCCTTATTTAAGACAACGACTTCGTCTGCGGTCTGCGTGACTCGTACATCACAACCCTGAACGTATGCCAAGCTTACACGCTGAAACGGATCCGTGATCTAAACTACCACGTGACATTGAGGCCGCATATCCTCAAAGAGTATACTGGAACGGGTTTGGGTAGGGTCGGGTTGGTTAAAAAATGTTTTTTTTCTTTTTTTTTTTTAAAGTGATTGTACATCAAGTGGGGCTATACTAACACAAGTTTATATGATATTAAACTTCCCTAATGAAGCCTCGATCATTTTGTGGTAGCTGTGGGTCCCACAATAGTCATCACGTCAGTTATGTTCCTAATCAGACCCGTTGGCGGCTATAAACAAGCTAGACAATCCGATAACACGAGTTCCTTAGCTCTTTATGGTGTTTGCCTCATTCTAGCTGCTTATCTTTTGGCGGTTTTAATACTACAAGATCTCGTCGATTTGAACCAAACTGTACTCACCGCGCTCGCACTCGGGCTGGTGACTCCGGTGGTAATTCCCGTTACATTAGTGTTTTTCTCCCCAGGTCCGAGGAAGAGGAACGCCTTCAAAATGAGGAGAAACAAGAAGTGATTGATCATTGTAAAACCGAAGTTATTTTGAGTGAAGTAGAAGATGAAACACCATCGGAGATTGATTCACTTCCGGCTGAAGAACGTGAAAACGGATCTCGCATTTGCAAGCAAGGTTAGTGCAAGCAGCTGCTGACGGAGCTGTGAAAGTTAAGAAGAAGGGTCCAAGAAAGAAGAGGTTCTAACAATTTTTTCCTTGTTTTATTTAAAACATCAAGTAATGCATTCGCACAGTTCTAACACTTTTTCCTTATTTTATTTAAAACATGAAATGGTACCGGTCAAAATGGTTCGATTCGAAACGGTACTGGTCGAAACGGTACGGGTCGAAACCGTTCAATTCGAAACGATACTGGTCAAAACGGTACAGGTCGAAACCGTTCGATTCGAAACGGTTCCCGTCGAAAAGTTTCGATTTGAAACGGTACTGGTCGAAATGGTACCGGTCGAAACGGTTAGCGTTGAAAAGGTTTGATTAGAAATCCATATGGGTTGATTAGTAAGTAATCAGCTTTTTTTATGTATAAAACTAACTGAAAGAAATTGGGCTAAAATGAGAACAAAACGTATCAGATGCCTTCATGGCTCATGCTAAGGTTTCCAAATTATCCGCGCACCTGCTTAATCCTTTACTTTAACATTTATTTTCTCCACCCCAGAACTTAATCGTTTATGATGGCGGATTTTGAAAACTATTTGTTTTAAGAATAATCTAATGTTTTAAAGTAAAATTTTAACTCTATATTGATAAACATAAGAGCATATATATAGTATAAGGTTTAGATACAAAAGGCTCTTAACGTGCGATGGTACGCAAACACCAATATAACATGCGTAATTAGAGTTTAACCCAACCTATGCGTAATTATGCAAATAACGTGCGTATTTATGTATTATACATGTGTAATTATGTAATAACGTGCGTAATTATGCAAAGTTAATTACTGTTGTGTCACCGCGTCCAATTGAAAGCCTAGATTAGATCAGATATGCGGTTTTGATGCTCGCGTATGCATCGCACGATAAGGTGGTGGTCTTTCTCTCTCTCTCTCTATATATATATAATAAGGCAGAATTTAGAACAAAACTTTCCATCTCTTGCTTTCATAGAAAAACATATATATATATATATATATACACCCATTGCAGTCTGCCATAGACATTGAATTTGGTTCATAAGTGATCTTTAACTTTAATTCAAAAGACAGTGAACAATACAGAGAATGTTTGAAATCAATCCTACAAGGTCCCATCAGTATTACGCTTAGGAATCGATTGCAGTGCCATGTGATTCGTGAAACAGCTAAAAACGAATATGAGGCTGAAGAGCCAATACTTGTGTTGAATGAAGTTACGATCGACCGTGGGATTTCATCATTCCTTACCAATTTGGAATGCTATTGTGATAACTCATTTGTCACGTGTATACAAGGAGACGGATTGATTCTATCAACAACTTCAGGGAGGGAGCACTGCTTACTCGCTTGCGGCTGGAGGTTCGATGGTCCATATACAGGTACGTTTTGCGATGTTTCCCCTTCATTCTTAAACAATACTGCTTGCACTCTATTTTCATAAATCACTTCTTTACATGACTTGAAACAAAACATGCAGGTTCCCGACATATTATTCACTCCAATCTGTCCGCATTCCTTATCTTTCCGGCCTCTGATATTACCCGAGTATGTAACACTTCGGATCCAAGTTCCGTTCATCAGTCAAGGTCATGCATGGGCATCGTTTGACGGGAAAGATAGGAAACAGTTGGCTCCAGGTGACGCACTTATGTGTAGCATGTTGGTTTGGCCGGTACCCACAGCCTGTAGAGGGGATTCAACCAATGACTTTTTGCAGAGTATCCATGATGGCCTGCATTGGAACCTGAGAAAGACTCAATCTTTCGATAGGACCGTGAGAAACATAACGGGTTAATGTTTTTATGTGGGTCAATCAGTATAAGATCATGCTGATTAGCGTTAACTATTTTGACTCATAAATTATTATTACGTTAAACAATAGAGAGCATTGTATATTGACATGTAATATGATATCGATGTATTTTCACTATTTCACAAGTGTTTCAATTTATACGATGTGCTTCTTATACCACAAGTGATTGTACTCGTGTAATTATCAAGATGATCTTTAGCCACTGATGAGCTTGAAAGAAGTATAGGAAATATTATGTTAATAGTAGGTAGACTTGCAGCAAACTGGATGGTAAGAATGACCATGCCATGGTTGTTTTTAATTTGGTGGAAATTATATAATTATTATTTAGTAATTCATATTAGCTCCATATGAAAATAATGACACGTGGACCAATAAGATAAAACTGCTGATGACCAAAAATGAAGATTGTGTTTTCAAATGGTCTATAAATTGTCAAGTTATTGATTCCAAAGATTCAAAAAACCTGAAGTAGTATATTAGATTTGGCCCTCACAATATTTCCTTCAAGGGAAAACTTACTTAAATCGTATGTTTATGTAAAACTATATGTATTTGGATTACATGTTATTCAGCAACCTTTGTGAAATCCTGCATTCAAGAATAGATTGTGAGGCTAAGGTATGAGATCCTTTCTTAGCGATCAAGCTAACCAATTATTAGGGAAGGGTTCAAATAGTACATTTATATAATTGGAAATTTCTCATGCATCCATAATATAATTTATATTATGGATGCATGAGAAATTTCCAAGTTTTCACCATAAAAGCGAGAAAGCTTTATGAAAATATGATTGTACAATAAGATGTGGTAAGTATCAAGCCTTATAGTTTCAGTTTTGAGACATGGGTCATGATTTTTAATTAAAATAGAAAAAAAAATACAAAGGATAACAAAACCCTGGCTTTAATATGCAAACAAGTAAATTTAACCAATTATACCCCACTCCAATTTCTGTTTTTTTAAGGTTTATGTTTTCTCTATTTTGGGCACTAGACTAAGGGCAACTAACACATTTCTAATGGAGGCTAATTGCGGACTACATTGCAGGCATTATGCGTGGTTTTGCTACAGCTTTGGATCAAACTACGAGGGGCTAAAGGGGATGGATTTTGACAGTTTTGATTTTCTGCACACATATGCATAAGGATGAGCTACCGACCCGAAAATACCGGGTACCCTACGGTTCGGTAGGGGTGTGAATTTCTAACACGACCTGAGAACATGACACGAACCTAACATGAATTTCGCGGGTTTAGGTTTAGTCTAAACGGGGTCGGGTCAGTTTCAGGTTGAACCCGCGAACCCGTTTAGCTAAACTGGTCGGGTTCGAGTCAAGCCAGTCAGGTTGGCGGGTTGACGCGTTCCACCCCTTTAGATGATATTATATTTTTTACATTTT
>JARYGA010000840.1:0-39255 GCA_030545235.1 Helianthus tuberosus
GAACGCATACGAGCTTAGCAACTCACTATCGACTCTAACCTACCTAATCAGACTCGCTCAGTTCAAATTGGAGAACTGAAGGAAGAGAAGTTTCAAGTGAACCCATGCGGGGCATGGAGAAGCAACCTTTGGCAGGTCGGACGATATGCGCTACCTCCTGGGACGAATGTGGATCTTATTATACGGAAACTGTAGGGGACTCGTGTCGAACAAAGCAAACCGACCTCAATATTCTAGTCGTCTGGGTTTTGATAAGAGATATTAGGATCTATAGGATCTTGTACTGGTGATCGGGCATGAAGGCCCGCCTAGCTACGTATGTGAATGATGTTGACTTGTGGGAAAGTCAAGGTGGAGTATCAGCAACCAGAAACACCCATATGGAAATGAGAACAGACTGCCATGGATTCTGTCACTAGTCTACTTACAACCCGAAACAGAAATAGTATCACCTGGGTGATCATTGATTGTCTCACGTTACCAGCACATTTTCTTTCAATTAAGGAAACTGACGAGTCTTCATAGCTGTGAATGTTCCTCTAAGAGAGGCGGATTTTAGGCACGAGGTGCCAGCTTCTGTTACCTTTTGATTATGAGCTATACCTGATTTATGACCGGCAATACACAACACCCTTGGCCCACGTCTAGACATGAGCATTACTTATCACTGTAGGACAACCGGACGGAGCGACAAACCATCTTGACACACGAAGATATGCTGCGAGCATGTGCGTGATTGATTTTAGTAAACATTTGGAAGGACACTTATCTTTAGGCATACAACCGTTACCGTTTTAGTATGCGTACAACTCTGTTTGAGGCATTGCATGGATGATAATGCCAACCTTCTTGTTGGACTGAGGTGGATGACAACCTAATCACAGATCCAGGACTTGTACTTGAAACTCTTGGGAAGATTGCTTAGATCGGAAATTGTTTGACGGCAACGCGTGACTGTCAGGAAAGCTGATAAGCATAGGAAACACTGGGAGTTCGCTGAAGGCGAACGTGTTATAATCGAAAGTCTCACCCTGAGAGGGTGCGGTACGCTATGGAAAATGTGGCAAGCTTAGTTCACGATGCGTTGAGACATTCGGATTTCTAGAACGAATCGATGACATGGCCCACAAACTCGAGTTAACTGACGGATTGGATAACATTCACGATGATATTTATGCCTCGAATCTAAGGCAGTGTTTGTCCGATGAAACCCTTGTGATACCCTTATTAGTGGATCAGGACGTCAAAGTTCGTTAGCATAGTCGGATTCTAATCGTAAGAGTTCGTTGGAACTCAAGACGTGGACAGGAGTTCACGCAGGAACGTAATGATCGAAGTAAGCTCTAGTATCCTTGGTTGTTCAAACGGTTGAAGTAACTCCTGATGTCACTGGCGAATTTCGGGACGAAATTCCCTTTCAAGTTGGGGATGATGTGGTACCCGCGGAAAATCCACAGTTATCCTGATCCTGATCTATCACCTCGCTGTTGTTTTTTGGGATTGCTTATCAAATTTCGGGACGAAATTTCTTTCAAGTCGGGGATGATGTGACAACCCGAGATTTCAAGTCCTTTTTCCTTTACGCGTCATCTGTTTTGCAACCCTGTTTTACATTTCGTTGTACGTTATATCGCGTGTTTTATTTTAAAATGATTTCATTTAAGTTAGTTATTTGGTGAGTTAGTGTTTGGGCCTTTAAATAAAACCTATTATAACAAAAGTAGTGCTCGACGAAACAAATGGTGCATGTGAGCCCGACGAAACACGGACTCAACCCATTGATGTTTCGCCATCCCTTGTGCTCGACGAAACCATGGACTTTCTTCGAGGTGGGGTTTTCGCCGGAGCGGGCTTTTGGCCCATGTGAGGCCCAAAGTGTTTAGTTTATAATAACTGTGTATTCACACCAATGTAATTAACGAACCCTAGATCTCTCTGGTTACAAGTCGACGGCAGTCCACTTGTGTCTCGTCTCTTGCGTCTAGAGAATACCATTCTCCTGGTTAGTACAAACATGTTAGCTTAATCCTTGATTTATTATGTTCATCCATGTGCAACTTGAGCATGAATCATGTATGATTTAGAGTTGTGATAGGAACATGTGTTATGAATTTCTTGACCAAGATGAATATGGATTGTGTAAGGTTCTTGATTATGAAATATGTTCACTGATTGTTATGTAATGAATTCGAGTATGTCACACCCTGACTTTTGCAGAAGCATATGATGTGTGACTGGTTTAATATCATTGCATTCAAGCATAATAAACAACTACATGATCAAAATGATGTTCATCCATTCATTAAGTAAAAGTATTACAAGTACCAGTTATTTAAGTTTCAAACAACACAACCTTCGACTAAGATACATTTCAACAAAAGTGGATGACATCTAAACTTCGAATTACTTCTAGAAACAACACCCGCGCCCAAGATCCCAACTTGTTACCTGAAATACATGTAATTTTGGAAAACATCAACAAAACTTGAGCGAGTTCATGCGTTTTGTGTGAGTACTGGCAAACTTGTAAACCTTTGAGAGAATCCTTTGAAAACAGGTATGAAAAGTGTGTATGAACATACCAAATAAATGTTTTACAAGGACATTAAAGCATGTGAGGACATAGGGAGTTTTCGAAATGAGTAGGCTTATACCTTTGTCGATTTCCCTCGACTATGTCGAATTTCCCTTCGACTATGTCAATTCACCTTGACTATGTCAATTCACCTTGACTATTGTCGATTCACCTCGACTAATGTCGATTTACCTCGACTAATGTCGATTTACCTCGATTGGGACACCGAAGCACTCAAGTGGTCACAAGTACCATGAGTGGGGTTCGGCCGTACCCGTTAGATCTAACCTTCATCCCGAATTAAGAATTAATGGCATTTCAAATTCAGTCTATGTTCACATGATCTAATAGTTCATTTCATAGTCATTTCATACCGTTCACACACTCGTAACATGTATTCCACCCCCGAGAGTTATAAAACCGAAAACAATTAAAGAAAAGAGGGAGCATGAACTCACTGTTTTGCGTCTTCGGTATCTCTTCAGCAAACACAACTCCCTACAATGTACTAGGGTCTATTAGACGAACAGGCCATGCCTTGCCTTAGCATTTACGTTTTTGAGTTACGTTTCTTTTATGTCCTCAATATTATTCCAAGTTATAATTACTTGTTAAAATAATAATTATTTTAACTTTAAATTACATTTAATTTTGGAATAATTGTTAAACAATACCTTGTAATAATACTTCTCAAGTATTTATTTTCGTATTTCCTTCCCGAGGATGGGGGTATCTCATACATGTATATTTGCATGCTCATACTTGATTATTCCGGAATATTGAATAAATCTCCAATATTTATTTCCAAAAACAATGTATTCCAAGAAAGTATATATATTTTTCCCAAAAATCATGTATCTTCTAAATATTTCAAGAAAATATATTTTTACTCCCAAAAATAATATTTTTCTCCTTGTCGAAAATATGATATACTTGGTGATAATAATAAAAATCATATTTTCATTTCTTTCGTATCCAAAGTAATATTTACCAAAAATATATTTATAACGGTATTTTCCGGAATCTTTTGTAAGTTACGTTCTTGCGTTCGGTTTCACAATATTAAGTGTGTAACTTATATATTTATTCCTTACGATTTTTGGTAATATTTTGGATGGTAAATTCTTGGTATTTTGTTAAGTTATATTACTTTAAATCCTAAAATAATATAACTAATGCACAAAGTATACACATAATCACACACAATGTGTCTTTAATGAAAATACATATTTATCCATTTTTATTTGTAAAAACCAACCTCCAATACTTGTATTTTTGTAACAAAGTCTATGGCAAAGTTTATATTGAAAACCATAGTTAAAACACACTTGTAAATATTTGTTAGAAAATATTTTTCTAAGTGTTTATATTCTTAGAAACTTTTGCCATAGTTTCCCCTAAAAATGGAGGTGTCCATGCTATCAAAGCATATCATTTTCTTTTTGAAAATCATCACAAACAATCAACAATCAATCTACACTTACCAAGTGCTAAAACAAAGCTATTTACATAATAATCATGAACTTTAACTTTCACAAAAACTTGTAGTAACTTCGTGGTGTGTTTAGTAGGTTTAGTTACCCTTTAAAATGTATTTACTTCTTTAAAAATCTCATTCTTGGGATATTTAGATGTTTACAACTTACTAGATGATTTTTCCAAAAATCATTCTTTTGAATTTTTCTTGTAAACAATGTATTCTTATACTTGTTTCACCACTAGAAACATGATTAGTTTCTTTAAAAACAATGTTCATGTAAATCTCGTGATTTAACTTAGTTTCTTGAGAAAACTAGTTTTGAAATCACCCAAGTTTATGTCTAGTAACATATTACATACTTCATCATTCACAAAATCATTTTCATTTTTCAAGTTCATGAAAACATAAAGCATGATGATCTTGGTCTTTCACAAGATCACTACCTTAACTCACTAGATCATGTGTTTAGTCACAATCTAGTAGGTTCCTTATGATGTCTAACATCACTAACACAAATCATCAATCATCAAGAAGCAAATAAACACAAATCAACATGATTTCATATGTTAATAAGCTTATGTTAGAGATTTATGATTATGTTCTTTAGTGTTCATCAAGATTAACAATGTTCATCATCTATTAACCATCAAAATATGAAGTAACAAGAGATCATGAGGGCCTTACTACTAGCTCTATGGCTAGGGATGAACACTTGATGAAGAAGATGATAAATGTGTTGGATAAAAGCAATCGGGAGAGGTCCTTCAAGATCCACAAGCTCCACACTTCCTTAGATGCCTTCTTACACCATTGTGAGTATATGGATTGGATGAGCAAGATCGAATGATGATGGTGGTTGTGGGGGGTGTTCTCAGCCGTGAGGGGGGGGGGGGGAGCAAGGGAAGAAGAGAGATGGTGGGTGTAAATGTGGGGTGAGAATGAGAGCATAAGTCTACTTATAACCATATATTCCTTTTGTCCATTGTGCACTATGTTTCATAAGTACTTAGCATAATCTTCATCAAATCTTCACAAGATTTAAGGAAATCAAGAAGGATCTTGGTGGGGTCACATGGTGACCGTCCACTACCATGTGGGGGGGGGGGGTCTAGTTGGTTTCCAATGGTAAGTTAGGTTATTAGTTGAAATATAAGTGATTTAGTTAGTGCTTATGCATATTATGTGGTATATAGTGTGTTAGGGTGTTCGGGAATCATAACTAGCTTAGAAACAATAAAACAACGCTTCTAGTAAAATTTTAGTGCTTCGGGTAGTGTCCGGTTGTTCGGTTAGATACCGGTTCGTTAAAGTGTCAAACTATACCGTTTAGTGTTCATTATGTTACCTTTTGTGACACTTTTAATTCCCGACACTTAGGAAAGTATTCAGGGCCATTTAGTCGTATTTTTGCATGATACAAGCTTATTAAAATGCTGATTTTTGCTGATTTATGCAGAATTCTGCACTTTATGTGTGTTTTAGGCACTTTCCGGCACTTTATCTATCACCTAGAAAGGCAGTTTTGTGGTCCTTACTTCCCTACACACTATACTAGTGTAGAACTTGGTTTCTGGCTCATACTGTGTCTTAACATCATGTCTGTCTAAGTATTGAACTCCCGTCAGTGCTTTTAGTTTGTCTGATAATGGTGCCAATTCTGTTCTGTGCATTATTAGAACTATATTGTGTTGCATGTAGTAATGATAAAAGTCTTGCAACATGAAATGCCATTGTATGTATATAACAGTAATCAGAATTTCATTTGGCACAGATTACTGTTCAAATTGTGTACGGAATGTACGGAAAAGTGACAGTTGTCACATTCTCCCCCCGTTAAAAGAATTTCGTCCCAAAATTCAATCGATGCCATCGGTCGCAGGGGAGTTGTGAATCAAATGTGGTCACTTAGGTTTAAAATTGGTCTTCATGTTCCCAAGTAACTCTGGGCCATGATATGAATTCCAACGTACTCAAATAAATCAATTACGTTTTCTCCGTGTTTTGTCGACTCTCAGTCCGTAACCTTAACAGGTTCTATAGTAAATTGGTGTTTGTCATTGACGTGAATCTTGTTTGTGGGAATAACAACTATTCCTTGAGTCAGACTCCTCTAAAGACTAGGCACATGGAATGTGTCGCGATCACTATTGATCTTTTCTCGAAGTTTCAGCTTGTGAGTAATGGTCCCGATCCCTACCAGGATCTCGAAAGGTCTAATATACCGGGGGTCCAACCTTCCACGTTTTCCAAATCGCATCATGCCTTCCCAAAGCGAGGCTCCCATTAAAGCCATATTTCTTATCTCAAATTTCTACGATTTCTGCCGTTCATCGGCGCAATCTTTCTGTATTCCGCGGGCTGTCTTGATATGATCACATATCTGAATGATCTTGCCTCTAATTTTCCTGAACCAACTCGGGCCAGTAGATTGCTTATCTCTAGTCTCCGTTCAACACAATGGGGATCGACTTATTATGTTCTATCTAAAGCTTCACACGAAGTGGTTTAAACAGCGGTGTGACAACTACTGTTGTAGGAAAACTCCACTAAGGGCAAGTGAGTGTTCCAATCTTTTCATCAAGGTTTATCACACAAGCACGTAACATGTCCATACAGTCTGCATCGTTCAGTAGCTCAGTCCATCTTCGTTAATATTTAAGTTCTTACGATCAACGGTGTGCTGCAACCCTTGTGATCAGTAAAGGTCATGCAGCGTTTTCTTACATGTAATGACGTCAAATTTGCGGCGCGCAATTACTGTATCTAGTTCAAGGTTTCTTCTCCTGATTCCTTAATCTACGTGACACGTATGCAATGCCGTGGTCTCGTTGCATCGACGCGCATTCGAGACTTTGTCGAGAAGCGTCACATAATTGCAACTCTGACTCCTTAGCTCTTGATTGCAGGGTTCGCATGAATCTCATTCTTATCCACCATGTATCCTAAAGTTCTTACCTCGCGAATTCAAAATCCGCCCCTCGACATCCTATCACATAACTGTTCTTTCTCTAAGAGTCGCAAGGTAAATTGCAGATGTTGCTCACGACCGTCCTTGGTCGTTAAGAATGTAGTCAATAAATATAATCACGATCTAGCCAGGTATGGCTTACACATTCGATTCATGAGGTCCATGAATACTGTCGATGCATGTGTTAAGCCAAATGGTACGACAAGGAACCCGTAATGCTCGAAGCGAGTCCTAAAGGTCGTTTTCAGGATATTTCCTTCTTGCATTCGCAGTTGAGGACATCCTGTCCTCAAGTCGACCTTTGAGTGGTAGCTAGAACCTGACGATTTGTCTGTTCATGTCATCAATCCTTGGCAAAGGATACCGATCCTTGATATCCAATTCTCTGGAATTGATGCAAAGTGGAAACTGTCAACTTTCTTCTTGTGTCCTTAACTAAGGACACCATGTCCTTAATTCCATCTTGGAGTAGTAGCTGGGATCTTGTAGTTGGTTGACAAGTCACCGGTTCTCGGTAACGGGTACCGGTTCTTGTTGGTTAGTTGTCTATCTCCCTGTAACCCATGCGTAATTCTTTTCTCCCTCATTATTCCCTCTGAGTTCCTCTCAGATTAGGCTATCTACGCGTGTAAAAACTGTTGTCCTGTTTCCTAACGAATAACACTGGGGCTTCCCAAGGTGAGAAACTCGGCCTGGTAGATTTCTTCTGTCTAGCAGCTCTCACAACTGCATCCGAGGCTCTTGTATCTCGGACGAAACTAGTTGGTAAGGCGTCATCTTATCACTGGTGCCGCTCCTGGCATGAGGTTTATCCTAAACTTCATTGAGGGGTATTCCTGGCAAGTCTTCAGGAAAGGCTTCTAGAAATTCCTCCACCACGGGGTTGTCTTCTAGCTCCAGCTCCTTGGTCTTTTTATCGGCAACATGAGCTAGGAAGGCAATGCAGTCTACTCAGAGGCGCTTCTGTGTCTCTTCGACCAATGTGAGATGTCACAGACCCACGATCTAGTACCCTTGCACCTATTGCATGAAGGTTGTGTAATATAAATGTTTCATCATTCGCAAGAGGGATGCGACTGATTTTCCTTATATCGAACGACTTCAACTCTATACTTGGATATCCAATCCATGCTGACTATCATATCATGACTTCCCAAGTCAATGGTAACAGAAGGTTCCGGCCTTCTGAGTCCCTAAAATATAATTCTTAATCATCTCTTTCGCTTAACTAACCTTCCATTCGCCAATTCTACAGAATACGGGACGTCTATTCTACTCGAAACTAGGCCAAGCAGTTTCTTAAGTTCTAAGCATGCAAGGTTAAAGTTGGTGCCAGTATTAATCAAAAATAGATGCATAAGGTTGGTTAATAGGGAACGTACCCGTAATCGCATCTGGATCCTGGCGTGCTTCACGAGCTCCGATCGTGAAGACCCTTCCTTGCTTGGTTCTTCCTAGGGCAATCTTTCCTAAAATGCCCTACTTCACCACACCTGTAGCAGCCTGGAATTTTCCCATTATCTTTTTCGTCTGGATCCTTCACCCAACAGGTATCCTTGTTGTGCCCTTCCTTTCCACACTTTCCGCACTTAGGCCTCAGACATTGACCTTCATGGTAAAAATTGCATTCCTCACATCTTGGCTTATTTCCCAAATAAACCTTACCTCCAGCCTTTATAGTGGCTCCATAAGCCTTCCTGCCACAGGGCGGGTTCACTTCTTTTCTTTTGTTTGCTTTAGAGCTTCCATAGCTGACTTGGGTGCCTATCTTTAGGTTTGAAGACTTCCTTTTCTTGTTGCCTGATGACTCCACATGGGTCTCTTTCTTGTTATCCTCAGATTCCAAAAATTTTCCCATGCGTAGAGCTTCTTCAGTAAGAGTGACACTCAAATCGATAGCCTCTGCGATGGTTGGGGGCTTTGAGGTAGTAACCAAGCTCCTGATTTGAGGTGCAAGTCCCCAAATGAATCGCTCAATCCTTTTGAATTCTGGCTTGACTAAGTAGGGAATGACCCTAGACAAGTCATGAAATCGCTGGACGTACTCAGAAATCTTTGGCCCGTCCATTTTCAAATTCCAGAACTCCACCTCAAGCTTCTGGATTTCAGCCCTAGAACAGTATTTCTATTCCATCATTTCCTTGAGCTTGTCCCAGCTCAGTGCATAAGCGGCATCTTCACCAAGGGTCTGAACCTGAAGGTTCCACCAGGAGAGTGCGCCATCGAAAAACAACCCTGAGATAAAGGTAACACTCCGCTGGGGCGAACAGTTACTCATTCTTAGAACAGAGTCAGTCTTTTTTGTCCAACGAACAAACGCAACGGCACCTTCTGTGCCATCAAAATTCAATGGCTTGCACTCCAGGAACTGTTTATAGGTGCAGCCAGTTGGAGGGTTATTTCCGGTAGTGCCACCACTGTGTTTAGAGCGGAGGGCGTCATGTCGTGCAATTGCCTGTGAGATGCGTTCTTGTAGCTCGGCTTCTGTCCCTGGTAACATACTGGTGTCTGTGTCTCGTCTGGGCGGCATTCTCTTCTGTCAAAAGGTATGAGGTAGGTAAGACAACATTCCTTAATTGTCTATGAGGTATATAGCACCATAAGCCAACATGTAATCACCCAATATCACATGCATATATACTCAACAATGTATGAGCGAGGAAACAATTACTGAGCCTTCACATAGGCTTGGCAACTTGGCTTATTGTTTGTAATGGGAATAAAATAAAATGAACTCGAGGCTACATCGCCTCGGTCATACAAGTTTCATGAAGTGGTAGTTGTTTTCCTTCTACATAGCTTTACAAGGCGGGTATACTTTCCTTGAGATGAGGGTTGTTCATGTAGGGGTGATAGAGAGTGTAACGTCACTGAATCTTTCCGAATGTTATCCATCTTCACTTGCTTAAATACCGGTTCTTAAACGTCTAGTACACGGGTAGAAGTGTCAGACACGAAGTAGGCAAAGACAGGTTTCCTACTTTATAAAGTGCTAAAGCAATGGTCTATGTATTGTTCTACCAGATGAAGGTGTGAACACCTATAGATTATTTTTGGAGGGATGGTGATCATTAACCTGACCCGCAGAGTCCACCAAGATTTCCATGCACTAGAAGTTGTTATTACGTGGGCCCCCGTAATAATAAATTGTATTGCACAGTTACCCCAATGTTCCCTCGTCCAAGCAGATGATCAACCAAGGAGGGGACACTACTGTCCTTATACCTCTGACATGGAAAGGACCATTGCGGTGGTCCACGCGCTAACACTCGCTATCGTTACGCGAGAATAGGCACGATGATTAAACGAAGTAGGAATAAGGAGAATTCCTAGTAGTTGGAGGGGCACCTTTGAGATGAATACTTCATCTTCCTTGTCTGGTCAAGTGTGTCGTCAATCTCGCTTCACAAAAGCCACAGGGACCTCGTCCCGCTGATTAAGAAGTTGTTCAAAGTTGCCGCCTCTGCCTCGCCGTCACCACCGTAGTCAGGCACCTTCACGATCGAGAGGGAAGAGCAGCCGTCTCCTACGGAAGCAAGCTCAGAATCTCGTTTAGCAATCACCCCAGCCATGAGCTTTGCAATGAACACGAGGCCGATAGCTTCATCGTGCGAGTAAGAACACTAATAGGATTCGGAGTCGAAGGTATCTTATTCACGTCAATAATTATTCCGTACACTTATTCGTAGGTATATATCGATAAACAAATATGTTACTTAGCATAAACAGGCAATTTGTTGCATCATATCACATATAACTCTCGTTTATCCTTTGGTGGGGGGGGGGGGTCATTTTGTCTTTGGCAAGTCTATCCCATATAGACTATGCCTTAATTGGCACCTTAGTTTGGGGTATTCTCCTCCCTACTAATGTCCTTGCCTTATCTTTTCTTTGAAAAATGTTTGACTCATGGATCTTGACGCTTATGTGAATGCAATGAAATCCTTTTTGTAAAATGTTTTTGTGAGAGAATTCTAGTGATTGTATTCTAGACTCGAGAAGGAATCCTAGTTCACTACAATCGAAGCTCTGATACCAAACTGTCACACCCTGACTTTTGCGGAAGCGTATGATGTGTGACTGGTTTAATATCATTGCATTCAATCATAATAAATAACTACATGATCAAAACGATGTTCATCCATTCATTAAGTAAAAGTATTACAAGTACCAGTTATTTAAGTTTCAAACAACACAACCTTCGACTAAGATACATTTCAACAAATGTGGATGACATCTAAACTTGGAATTACTTCTAGAAACAACACCCGCGCCCAAGATCCAACTTGTTACCTGAAATACATGAAATTTTGGAAAACATCAACAAAAGTTGAGCGAGTTCATGCGTTTTGTGTGAGTACTGGCAAACTTGTAAACCTTTGAGAGACTCCTTTGAAAACAGGTATGAAAAGTGTGTATGAACATACGAAATAAATGTTTTACAAGGACATTAAAGCATGTGAGGACATAGGGAGCACTCGAAATGAGTAGGCTTATACCCTTGTCGATTTCCCTCGACTATGTCGAATTTCCCTTCGACTATGTCAATTCACCCTGACTATGTCAATTCATCTTGACTATTGTCGATTCACCTCGACTAATGTCGATTTACCTCGACTGGGACACCGAAGCACTCAAGTGGTCACAAGTACCATGAGTGGGGTTCGGCCGTACCCGTTAGATCTAACCTTCGTCCCTAATTAAGAATTAATGGCATTTCAAATTTAATCTATGTTCACATGATCTAATAGTTCATTTCATAGTCATTTCATACCGTTCAAACATTCGTAACATGTATTCCACCCCCGAGAGTTATAAAACCGAAAACAGTTAAAGAAAAGGGGGAGCATGAACTCACTGTTTTGCGTCTTCGGTACTCGTAACTCAAATCTCTTCAGCAAACACGACTCCCTACAATGTACTAGGGTCTATTAGACGAACGGGCCGTGCCTTGCCTTAGCATTTACGTTTTTGAGTTACGTTTCTTTTATGTCCTTAATATTATTCAAAGTTATAATTACTTGTTAAAATAATAATTATTTTAACTTTAAATTACATTTAATTTTGAATAATTGTTAAACAATACCTTGTAATAATACTTCTCAAGTATTTATTTTCGTATTTCCTTCCCAAGGATGGGGGTATCTGATGTGTGTAAAATGCAACATATAAATTACATCAAATAAGGCATAAAACTAACCCTTTTTAAGTAATAATATGGGAAAAAGAGTGTTTTTGTCATCCTTTTGTATTTCCAGGATTAAATGAGCTCAAAAACACAAAAGAAGCAAAAAGACAACTAATTCCAACATAAATACAAGGAAAGGAACATAAGTGGACTGCCCGACCCCTCAACGGCACCTTCCAAAGCAAAATGGAGAAGGCAGAAGTCTGAACACGCCCCGTGCTCAGCCAGCACGGGGGCGTGCCCAAGAAGCAGCAGAAAAGACAAACCTATAGAAGCTTCTATTGCCCACCACGGGGCGTGCCCAGCGGACACGGGGGCGTGTCGAAAGTACAGCAGGCGCATTTATTGTAATTGCGAATTACAATTAATGAGGAGAGAGAGTGTCAGACAGGCACGGGGCCGTGCCCAGCGGACACGGGGCCGTGCCCAGCTCTCTGTTCAGCCTATAAATAGGAGTGCTTGGATTCATTTCATCTCATCCATTGGCACACCACCTCTCTCACACTTCATCCACCACCCACCACCACCATAACACCATCATCCACCACCATCATCCATTGTCCATCGTAGAGTGTGTGAGTCGTCTCGGGATCCAAGATTGATCGTAAGAGTTCTTGACAATCAAGGCCATGTTTGCCTAAGTCTCTTACATCACTTGGTGAAGACAAAGTGTCTAGTATAATACTTTTTATTTCTAATCTTTTGCACTTTTTATTTGGTTTTGTATTAATGACTTTAATAACTAGTTACTTATGTTGAAGGTGATCTTTCCTTATCGTTTGTCCGTGGTGTCTTGGCATTATTTTACTGTCTATATAAAATAAAGGATTTTCACCATTCATATCTCCACGGTCTATATGGAGGTATGTTGGCTACCTGGTCGGGGGTTAAGGGAACGGTTTGGTAAAGGTCTTGCCATTGTTCAGCGTTTAGAGGTCCTGCAATGGACCTGGGTCAAATTTAGTAGGACCTCCTTCAATGCTTCACGGTATTGGATGGCGGGGGTCCAAACTCTTTGACCCCCTCATAAGTTAACTACTATTAATACTATAACCCGGCTATTTAGGACTGTATCCCTGCTGACTCAGACTACTTAGCCGAGGGTAACGTCACCGCCAAAAGCGGGGCCTACCACAATACTGCATTAATAACTTAATTCATTATCTTCCAATAATCCACCCTTTTAGGATTGTATCCTTGCTGACTCAAACTACTGGGGTGAGGGTAACATCACCTTCAAAAGAGGGGCCTACTACAATAACTAAGATAATCTCTTAATTATGTGCAAAAGTGCGGAAATAATCAAAGGTTATACTAGATACGAGTCGGAACCAAGTGATTCATCTTGTCTATCTGTTTTTCTTTTATTTTTATTTTCAGCATTTTAGTTAGTTTTTATTTTTCTTAGTTTAAAACATTTTTCTAAACTTTTATTTTGATTAGACGTTGAGGATAAACCGGTATTAAAAGCTCTTGTGTCCTTGGACGACCTCGGTATCTTACCAACGCTATACTACGCTCAACGATGGGTGCACTTGCCCATATGTGTGTTTAGTGTTAGTAAAATATCGTGTTTTATAAATTTAAAACTTGGCTAAAATAAGTGTTAAAAAGGGCTTAAAATATACACCTAATATATACGACACTTAAACGCGCATCAAGTTTTTGGCGCCGTTGCCGGGGACACAAGGATTTTAAGAAAGTTAGGAATCAACGGCCTAATCATTTTTTTCCTTTTCTTTTTAATTTTTTAGGATTTTTCTTAGTTTTTCAGCTTCTGCAGAGCTCAGCACGGGCCGTGCCTGGTCAGACACGGGCCGTGCCCAGCATCATAACTGGCAGTTTTTATTTTCTGAGTTACAGAGAGCTGAGCACGGGGCTGTGTCGGTGCAGCACGGGGTCGTGTCCAACTCCCAGTAACTGGGATACAGGAAACAATTACTGTACCTCTGACCACGGGCCGTGTTCATCGAGCACGGGGCCGTGGTGAACATTCTGACAAGCGTTCTTTTCTGTTTTTGTTGCAGGACTTGGAACCCAGGTGCCACATTTGAACCTCCTACGTAGTGCATGAGCTCCAGTTCCAGTAGAGACATAAAAGAACCCCTAGAAGAACCCGAACGCTTTCTCAGAAAAAGACTTAAAGCTAAAAATCAAGAGAAAGTTTCGGGGGACCCACTTCCAATGGCGGACCAACGTACCCTCATGGATTACCTACGGCCTACCGTAGGCAATCTCGGCGCCGCTATCAATGCACCGAATGTCGAAGCCAATAACTTCGAACTTCGGCCACATTTGATACAAATGCTCCAAAACTCCGCAACCTTCCACGGGCTTGCGGACGAGGATCCCCATCTACATATTACTAACTTCTTAGAAATATGTGATACCTTTCGGATCAATGGAGCATCAAATGACGCCATCCGCCTTCGAATGTTTCCATTCTCACTAAAAGACCGAGCTAAGGCTTGGCTTAACACCCTCCCAGTGGGCTCGGTAAACACTTGGGATGAACTCGCCCAAAAGTTTCTATATAAGTATTTCCCTCCTGCTAAAACGGCTAAATTAATGACTGAAATTAATACATACTCACAAGAGGACGGGGAATCCTTATATGAAACTTGGGAAAGGTTCAAGGAGCTTCTAAGAAAGTGTCCTCATCACGGTCTGGCGGTGTGGCAACAAGTATCCACTTTCTACAATGGGTTGTTGCCACACACAAGACAAACACTTGATTCAAGCTCCGGGGGACTTTTAGGTAATCGTCGCCCAAATGAAATATATAACCAAATTGAGGAAATTGCTCAAACCAATTTTCAATGGCACACTCCCCGAGGTAATAAATCTATTGCCCCGGGCGCCCATAAGGTTGATGAAAGCACCTCTTTACAAGCCCAAATCGAGGCCCTCTCTTCAAAAATCAAAAAGCTAGAAATGACAAAAACGGCCTCGGTTATGGCTTGTGAAGGGTGTGGTGGGTCACATGAAAATTGGAGTTGTATGAAAGAGTTAGATGAACAAGCAGAAACGGTAAACTACATTGATAATAGACCTAGGCCGTCGGGTCCTCCAACGGGTACCTACAACCAAGGATGGCGTAACCACCCAAATCTTGGTTAGAGAGATCCCGGCAATAGTAGTAACCAACAAAACCAACGAACTAATTTTCAACAACCGCAAAATTTCTGTCAACAACAAGGTGGAAGAGAAAGGCTTGAAGATACTGTATCTCGCCTCATCTCTGACACTGAAAAGAAAAACTCGGATCGATTTCAACAATTGGAATCAAATTTCAGAAATCAACAAGCTAGCATTCAAAACGTTGAAAAACAATTAAATCAACTAGCTCAAAATTTCTCCGAGAGACCACAAGGCGCGTTACCTAGTAATACCGAAACAAACCCGAAGGCACAAGTACATCTCATCACATTAAGAAATCGAACCGTGGGTCCTGAGGATGCTCCATTGCCGCCAAATGAAAGAAGCCATTCTAGCCAGCCTGCGACTCCTCCTGCGCCAGAAAGGGCTTCTACACCAAATCAAGAGCCCACCAAGACTCCTCCAATTCCGTACCCCGGTAGGTTAAATCGTCAAAAGACCGATGAGCAATTCGCAAAGTTCGAAAGTTTACTAAAACAATTGCATGTTAATATTCCTTTTATTGAGGTCCTAACCCAAATGCCTAAATATGCAAAATTCATGAGGGATTTCCTCACTCACAAAAGGAAAATTGAATCATTGCAATTAGTTAACTTAGGCGAAGAATGCTCAGCTTTAGTACTCAACAAACTTCCACAAAAGAAAATCGACCCCGGGAGCTTCACAATCCCTTGCTCGATTGGGAAGTCCCCCGTCCGAAATGCTCTAGCCGATCTTGGGGCTAGCATCAACCTCATGCCCACATCAATGTTCAAGCGACTCGGCCTAGGAACAACAAGCCCTACAAAGATGAGCATACAACTCGCCGACAGGTCCGTCAAATTCCCACAAGGTGTCGCCGAAAATCTGCTAGTCAAGGTTGACAAATTCGTCTTTCCGACCGACTTTGTCATCCTAGACATGGAAGAAGACACCGATGTCCCTCTCATCCTCGGGAGGCCATTTCTAGCCACCGCCCAAGCATTGGTGGATATGAATGACGGAACTCTAACATTGAAGTTTGGGGATGAGGAAGTGAAATTTGAATGTGGAAAGCGAGTAGAGGAAGAAGATCCGGTCAACTACATGAAGGTCATAGACTCAAGCTTGGATGACGCTCTCCGACGGTGTAACATGGGATGCAATACATCCCACTTGGGTAACATATGACCAGGCTTTGGGTCTAGCCAAGGACCCTTATAAACGTGGCGCACTATGGAGGCATTCCACGGAACTATCCTTAGTTTAATTTAGATTAATTTTTATGTTTTCTAGTTAGTTTTAATTTTCAGGAATAAAACACACTCAAGGTGGTAAAGGATGAAAAGGGGAACGAGAAAAATGAACTCATGCACAAGAACAAGGCAACCCGACAATTCTCTCCAGTCCAGAAGGTTCAACACGGGCCGTGCCCAACCAACACGGCCCCGTGCTGAACCACCTGCAGAAAAACGCCCAGTTCAGGTACCTGGACACGGGCCATGTTCACCCAACACGCCCCCGTGTCCAGACTTCTGTATCTCTTATTTCAATTTTGTTACTGGCACTTGAACACGGGGCCGTGTCCGGATAACACGGGGCCGTGTTCAGTGCCCAGTAACACAAATTTTTGCTTTTTAAACACTATTTTACACATCTAATCAACCTAAAAATTTATTTTTGGGACACATTGAGGACAATGTGTAATTTAAGTGTGGGGGGGATGCTAAAACCATGAATTTTGCAAGTCCTAAATACAAGCCTTACACAAAACTCTATTGGAACCGCTAATCACCCCAAATTTTTTCAAAAATTTCATTTTTTTTATTTGTCTAGGTTTAACTCGGGAAATTCAAGTTCTCAAAAAGGTTATATTTTTACGAATTTACAACCGATAGCGTAGTGATAAAAAGAACCAACATAAGAAAATTATGAAAAGGCATGGCAAACTTAGTTAAAATTTGATTATATATACTTGATCACATAAAAACCCATTCCCACAAAAGTGAGTTTTGAGCCTTTATTGAGCATACAATTACATATCATTAGACTAAATGCTCATTTTTCGTTTCTTGTGTGAATAGCCGCTTGGTTGTTACAACTCCAGAACTTGCCTTGACGATACATTCCCAGTCCTTATCAACTTAAACCCGAGTAAGTAAATGATGGAGGCATTAGGACTAACCCTTTTTATTTCTACACCATTATTTTTCTTTTTCTTTTACCACCTACCCAAAAATCCCCCTAGTTAACCCCTTTGAGCCTAAACCTTTTCATTTCATCACCCAAACCAAAAACCCTTTTACCCACCAAAACCTTTTTATTTTTAACCCTTTGTTTTAGTAACAAGTTCGGTTTTTCGTATGATCAAAAAAAAAAAAAATGTGTGTTATTGATGAAGCAAAAAGAAAATAAACAAACAAATTCATCAAAAATAACTTTGTTTGAATAAAAGCTTCATCAAAATAAAAAGTTACAAAAAAAAAAAAAAAATCTTACGAAAACCGACACTTGTTACGCTTTTCGCCCTTTTTCTACTAACCACTAACCACTATCCCAACCACCAACCTTTAACCCAAGCCTAACCCTTAACCCACAAAGTCCTCTTGATATCTACAAAGGTATAAAAGTTAAAAAGGAGGAGGATTGATTGCTTGGCAAGCTTATGGTAGGAATAAGTTCCATGCCGCTCTCGAGTGATTCACTAAAAATACACCTTCGGCCGAGTGTGAGTGATTTCTCCCGTGAGGTATGTGAACTTGTATATAAATGGAATTTTAAAAAGGCATGTTATGCCCAAATAAGTAATTTCTCCTATGAAACGTTCTAAATAAATCATTACGAATAGGATTGTAAATAAATAAAAATAAAACCCAAAAAGATCTTGGACATCCCGACACTCTACGACAAGCCCAAAACCTTCTCTTCTACCTATTCCATTTGGGAGTGTAAGCCACATATTAAAGAGTTTTGCTTGAGGACAAGCAAAAGTTCAAGTGTGGGGGTATTTGATGTGTGTAAAATGCAACATATAAATTACATCAAATAAGGCATAAAACTAACCCTTTTTAAGTACTAATATTGGAAAAAGAGTGTTTTTGTCTTCCTTTTGTATTTTCAGGATTAAATGAGCTCAAAAACACAAAAGAAGCAAAAAGACAACTAATTCCAACATAAATACAAGGAAAGGAACATAAGTGGACTGCCCGACCCCTCAACGGCACCTTCCAAAGCAAAATGGAGAAGGCAGAAGTCTGAACACGCCCCGTGCTCAGCCAGCACGGGGGCGTGCCCAAGAAGCAGCAGAAAAGACAAACCTATAGAAGCTTCTATTGCCCACCACGGGGCGTGCCCAGCGGACACGGGGGCGTGTCGAAAGTACAGCAGGCGCATTTATTGTAATTGCGAATTACAATTAATGAGGAGAGAGAGTGTCAGACAGGCACGGGGCCGTGCCCAGCGGACACGGGGCCGTGCCCAGCTCTCTGTTCAGCCTATAAATAGGAGTGCTTGGATTCATTTCATCTCATCCCTTGGCACACCACCTCTCTCACACTTCATCCACCACCCACCACCACCATAACACCATCATCCACCACCATCATCCATTGTCCATCGTAGAGTGTGTGAGTCGTCTCGGGATCCAAGATTGATCGTAAGAGTTCTTGACAATCAAGGCCATGTTTGCCTAAGTCTCTTACATCACTTGGTGAAGACAAAGTGTCTAGTATAATACTTTTTATTTCTAATCTTTTGCACTTTTTATTTGGTTTTGTATTAAAGACTTTAATAACTAGTTACTTATGTTGAAGGTGATCTTTCCTTATCGTTTGTCCGTGGTGTCTTGGCATTATTTTACTGTCTATATAAAATAAAGGATTTTCACCATTCATATCTCCACGGTCTATATGGAGGTATGTTGGCTACCTGGTCGGGGGTTAAGGGAACGGTTTGGTAAAGGTCTTGCCATTGTTCAGCGTTTAGAGGTCCTGCAATGGACCTGGGTCAAATTTAGTAGGACCTCCTTCAATGCTTCACGGTATTGGATGGCGGGGGTCCAAACTCTTTGACCCCCTCATAAGTTAACTACTATTAATACTATAACCCGGCTATTTAGGACTGTATCCCTGCTGACTCAGACTACTTAGCCGAGGGTAACGTCACCGCCAAAAGCGGGGCCTACCACAATACTGCATTAATAACTTAATTCATTATCTTCCAATAATCCACCCTTTTAGGATTGTATCCTTGCTGACTCAAACTACTGGGGTGAGGGTAACGTCACCTTCAAAAGAGGGGCCTACTACAATAACTAAGATAATCTCTTAATTATGTGCAAAAGTGCGGAAATAATCAAAGGTTATACTAGATACGAGTCGGAACCAAGTGATTCATCTTGTCTATCTGTTTTTCTTTTATTTTTATTTTCAGCATTTTAGTTAGTTTTTATTTTTCTTAGTTTAAAACATTTTTCTAAACTTTTATTTTGATTAGACGTTGAGGATAAACCGGTATTAAAAGCTCTTGTGTCCTTGGACGACCTCGGTATCTTACCAACGCTATACTACGCTCAACGATGGGTGCACTTGCCCATATGTGTGTTTAGTGTTAGTAAAATATCGTGTTTTATAAATTTAAAACTTGGCTAAAATAAGTGTTAAAAAGGGCTTAAAATATACACCTAATATATACGACACTTAAACGCGCATCAGTATCTCATACTGTGACAACTCGTATTTCAGAACCTATCTTTGTGCTAAGTGTAGCATGTTTGAACACTTTGTGATTATGTGAATTTTGGTGATTTATGAAATGTTATGTTGATATTGTATATGTGAATGTATGTAACCCGGACCACACAACTCTAACTCGATCGTACAAGCCCATTCGGGCCACATTCTTGTACTCGAACCATAAGGGCAGCCCATGAAGGGTTCGGCCCACTCCCCTTAGTTTGAATAACACATAGGGTGTAGTATTAATCCCACACTTTACCTAATCACACAAAGTTTACAAACCCTACTCTCTTTCTCTCCTCTCAAACTCGACGGCAGCCACATCCCATCTCCATCGAAGCTTTTGACTCGGATCACCCTCATCCATCCTTAATCGGTTAGTGTTTCATGATATGTGTTTGTAAATGATGTTTTGATTCCATGATTTGATAGAATGGTTAGGGTTACATGTATAATGAACGATGATGTTATGTGGTGATGATTATGTGAATCGGATTTCATAATATTGAGCTAAGAACCGATTGAATGCATGATAACCGGCTGTGATGTGTTGTTATTCGGATGATGATGTATGGTTATGTTATTATGAATTGGATTGTTGATGATGAATGAAAATCGAATGCTTGTTAATCGGCTGTGATATGGTTACCTTAGGATGATTTATTGTGTTGTTATGTTAGTATGCATGCTAGTAATCAAGGATATGAATCAAGTTAATATGATTAAGTGTTATGATTATTGTTCATGTTTTGATTTTGTTTAGGGTTCATAAGAATTAATGTTAAAACCCTTGTTTGATCGATTTATTTGTATGAATGGAAACTGTTAGTTGTTGATTGATTATCTACATAAATGGAAACAATATAACTGATAGCCATGATTTCGGATATTAAACAACCAATCGCAAAAGTTTGTCGGTCGCACAAGATCAAGTCACACAAGACTTGATCTGATCGCACAAGCTCCCAGTCGCACAAGATAGGTACAATTGGTTAAACTCACCGTATAAGTTAGTTATGCATGATCGCACAAGACCTGGTGGATCGCACAAGATGGTGTCGATCGCACAAGTCTTGGGCCTTACACAATGTTTGAATTTAACATATTATTGGACCGAATGGCCCAAAACCCAGTCGCACAAGTTATCCGGATCGCACAAGGACAACTCAGTCGCACAAGTAATTCGAGTCGCACAAGATTGATTATCTGTTTATTATATTGGGCCGTGTGTATATATATTGGGCCGGAGGGGTTGTTGGGTTCTATTAGTTGTATCGCACAAGACAATTGGGCTAATGAACTTGTGCGAGCCCAATCTTTTGATCACACAAGTTCGGACATGTTATGACTATTAAACGTGATGATATGTGTTTGCCATGATCTATATATGTTCGTAACTTGCTAACTCTGTGTAAACATACGTGCACTACTTGAACCTAGACCTGACTTGTATGGTAACCATGTTAGGACGTGGTTGACCTCTAGCAGCTCGATTGACCTTTAGTTTATCTACCGAGCTAACCTAAGGTGAGTTCACACTTTCTACAAAGCATGGGATTCCCAGGGGTTGGGAATGGGTTAAGGAATATGGATTCCTCGTCCTTCTTGGGTAGGACAGTACGGGTTAAGGAATATAATTCCTCGTCCTCTTGGACAGTTTAAACTTCACTAGACCAAAACTCTATCACGAAGTCCCTCCTTTTATATCGATTTAATCGCCGGGCCAATGGCGAGCGGGTCATTAGTTAGATAGCGCTATTTAGGTCTGACAAGCCTCACACCGTGCCGCAGAGGACGGGCGTGAACTAATGGATCTGGGCACGTCAATGATGATAGACATTGACGCTAAGGGCACATAAACATGACTAAAGTCAGTGGTCGATATGGTAACGAGTCTAGTAGTATATACATGGGGTAGCCCCCACGGCCAGAGAGCCAGATAATTAAACAAGGGGTAGCCCCCACGGCTAGATAGCCAGAGTAAACAGGATTAAACAAAACACGTTTTCAACTATGGGGTAACGCCCACGGCAGGGATGCCAGTTAAAGGAAACTGTTTTTGGAACAACTTAAAACGAACACGCAACTGTGAACTCGCTCAACTTAGTTGTTGACTCGTTACTACATGCTTTGCAGGTCACTAGGTACTTAGCTGGAGCTTGCATGGGAAAGAGTCGTTGTGGGACATGGACAGCTGTGTGCCATGTTAAACTTTGAAACGTTTAAACTTATGTTTTGGTTTTAAACATTATGCTTCCGCTTGCAACTTAAACAATGTTTTGTTTGGACACCAATTGTATTTTGTTGGATTTTTTATAATTACTTACATGCTTGTTCAATATGATTGGTGGCTGGATCCTAGTCAATCACGCCTCCAAGCGGTGATACTCCGCAGGTGGATTTTGGGGGTGTGACACATACATGTATATTTGCATGCTCATACTTGATTATTCCGGAATATTGAATAAATCTCCAATATTTATTTCCAAAAACAATGTATTCCAAGAAAGTATATATATATTTTCCCAAAAATCATATATCTTCTAAATATTTCAAGAAAATATATTTTTACTCCCAAAAATAATATATTTTCTCATTGTCGAAAATATGATATACTTGGTGATAACAATAAAAATCATATTTTCATTTCTTTCGTATCCAAAGTAATATTTACCAAAATTATATTTATAACGGTATTTTCCGGAATATTTTGTAAGTTACGTTCTTGCGTTCGGTTTCACAATATTAAGTGTGTAACTTATATATTTGTTCCTTACGATTTTTGGTAATATTTTGGATGGTAAATTCTTGGTATTTTGTTAAGTTATATTACTTTAAATCCTAAAATAATATAACTAATGCACAAAGTATACACATAATCACACACAATGTGTCTTTAATGAAAATACATATTTATCCATTTTTATTTGTAAAAACCAACCTCCAATACTTGTATTTTTGTAACAAAGTCTATGGCAAAGTTTATATTGAAAACCATAGTTAAAACACACTTGTAAATATTTGTTAGAAAATATTTTTCTAAGTGTTTATATTCTTAGAAACTTTTGCCATAGTTTCCCCTAAAAATGGAGGTGTCCATGCTATCAAAGCATATCATTTTCTTTTTGAAAATCATCACAAACAATCAACAATCAATCTACACTTACCAAGTGCTAAAACAAAGCTATCTACATAATAATCATGAACTTTAACTTTCACAAAAACTTGTAGTAACTTGGTGGTGTGTTTAGTAGGTTTAGTTACCCTTTAAAATGTATTTACTTCTTTAAAAATCTCATTCTTGGGAGATTTAGATGTTTACAACTTACTAGATGATTTTTCCAAAAATCATTCTTTTGAATTTTTCTTGTAAACAATGTATTCTTATATTTGTTTCACCACTAGAAACATGATTAGTTTCTTTAAAAACAATGTTCATGTAAATCTTGTGATTTAACTTAGTTTCTAGAGAAAACTAGTTATGAAATAACCCAAGTTTATGTCTTGTAACATATTACATACTTCATCATTCACAAAATCATTTTCATTTTTCAAGTTCATGAAAACATAAAGCATGATGATCTTGGTCTTTCACAAGATCACTACCTTAACTCACTAGATCATGTGTTTAATCACAATCTAGTAGGTTCCTTATGATGTCTAACATCACTAACACAAATCATCAATCATCAAGAAGCAAATAAACACAAATAAACATGATTTCATATGTTAATAAGCTTATGTTAGAGATTTATGATTATGTTCTTTAGTGTTCATCAAGATTAATAATGTTCATCATCTATTAACCATCAAAATATGAAGTAACAAGAGATCATGAGGGCCTTACTACTAGCTCTATGGCTAGGGATGAACACTTGATGAAGAAGATGATAAATGTGTTGGATAAAAGCAATCGGGAGAGGTCCTTCAAGATCCACAAGCTCCACACTTCCTTAGATGCCTTCTTACACCTTTGTGAGTGTATGGATTGGGTGAGCAAGATCGAATGATGATGGTGGTTGTGGGGGGTGTTCTCAGCCGTGAGGGGGGGGGGGGAGCAAGGGAAGAAGAGAGATGGTGGGTGTAAGTGTGGTGTGAGAATGAGGGCATAAGTCTACTTATAACCATATAATCCTTTTGTCCATTGTGCACTATGTTTCACAAGTACTTAGCATAATCTTCATCAAATCTTCACAAGATTTAAAGAAATCAAGAAAGATCTTGGTGGGGTCACATGGTGATCGTCCACTACCATGGGGGGGGGGGGGTCTAGTTGGTTTCCAATGGTAAGTTAGGTTATTAGTTGAAATCTAAGTGATTTAGTTAGTGCTTATGCATATTATGTGGTATATAGTGTGTTAGGGTGTTCGGGGATCATAACTAGCTTAGAAACAATAAAACAATGCTTCTAGTAAAATTTTAGTGCTTCGGGTAGTGTCCGGTTATTCGGTTAGATACCGGTTCGTTAAAGTGTCAAACTATACCATTTAGTGTTCATTATGTTACCTTTTGTGACACTTTTAATTCACGACACTTAGGAAAGTATTCAGGGCCATTTAGTTGTAGTTTTGCATGATACAAGCTTATTAAAATGCTGATTTATGCAGAATTCTACACTTTATGTGTGTTTTAGGCACTTTCTGGCACTTTATCTATCACCTAGAAAGGCAGTTTTGTGGTCCTTACTTCCCTACACACTATACTAGTGTAGAACTTGGTTTCTGGCTCATACTGTGTCTTAACATCATGTCTGTCTAAGTACTAAACTCCCGTCAGTGCTTTTAGTTTATCTGATAATGGTGCCAATTCTGTTCTGTGCATTATTAGAACTATATTGTGTTGCATGTAGTAATGATAAAAGTCTTGCAACATGAAATGCCATTGTATGTATATAACAGTAATCAGAATTTCATTTGTCTTGTAAGCTAGATCATGCACAGATTACTGTTCAAATTGTGTACGGAATGTACGGAAAAGTGACAGTTGTCACATTCTCCCCCCGTTAAAAGAATTTCGTCCCGAAATTCAAGCGATGCCATCGGTCGCAAGGGAGTTGTGAATCAAATGTGGCCACTTAGGTTTAAAATTGGTCTTCATGTTCCCAAGTAACTCTGGGCCATGATATGAATTCCAACGTACTCAAATAAATCAATTACGTTTTCTCCGTGTTTTGTGGACTCTCAGTCCGTAACCTTAACAGGTTCTATAGTAAATTGGTGTTTGTCGTTGACGTGAATCTTGTTTGTGGGAATAACGACTGTTCCTTGAGTCAGACTCCTCTAAAGACTAGACACGTGGAATGTGTCGCGATCACTATTGATCTTTTCTGGAAGTTTCAGCTTGTGAGTAATGGTCCCGATCCCTACCAGGATCTGGAAAGGTCTAATATACCGGGGGTCCAACCTTCCACGTTTTCCAAATCGCATCACGCCTTCCCAAAGCGAGGCTCCCATTAAAGCCATATTTCTTATCTCAAATTTCTACGATTTCTGCCGTTCGTCGGCGCAATCTTTCTGTATTCCGCGGGCTGTCTTGATATGATCACATATCTGAACGATCTTGCCTCTAATTTTCCTGAACCAACTCGGGCCAGTAGATTGCTTATCTCTGGTCTCCGTTCAACACAACGGGGATCGAATTATTATGTTCTATCTAAAGCTTCACACAAAGCGGTTTAAACAGCGGTGTGATAACTACTGTTGTAGGAAAACTCCACTAAGGGCAAGTGAGTGTTCCAATCTTTTCATCAAGGTTTATGACACAAGCATGTAACATGTCCATACAGTCTGCATCGTTCAGTAGCTCAGTCCATCTTCGTTAATATTTAAATTCTTACGATCAACGATGTGCTGCAACCCTTGTGATCAGTAAAGGTCATGCAACGTTTTCTTACAGGTAATGACGTCAAATTTGTGGCGCGCAATTACTGTATCTTGTTCAAGGTTTCTTATCATGATTCCTTAATCTACGTGACGCGTATGCAATGCCGTGGTCTCGTTGCATCGACGCGCATTCGAGACTTTGTCTAGAAGCGTCACATAATTGCAACTCTGACTCCTTAGCTCTTGATTGCAGGGTTGGCATGAATCTCATTCTTATCCACCATGTATCCTAAAGTTCTTACCTCGCGAATTCAAAATCCGCCCCTCGACATCCTAGCACATAATTGTTCTTTCTCTAAGAGTCGCAAGGTAAATTGCAGATGTTGCTCACGACCGTCCTTGGTCGTTAAGAATGTAGTCAATAAATATAATCACGATCTAGCCAGGTATAGCTTACAAATTCGATTCATGAGGTCCATGAATACTGTCGATGCATGTGTTAAGCCAAATGGTATGACAAGGAACTCGTAATGCTCGAAACGAGTCCTAAAGGTCATTTTAAGGATATTTCCTTCTTGCATTCGCAGTTGAGGACATCCTGTCCTCAAGTCGACCTTTGAGTGGTAGCTAGAACTTGACGATTTGTCTGTTCATGTCATTAATCCTAGGCAAAGGATACCGATCCTTGATATCCAATTCTCTGGAATTGATGCAAAGTGGAAACTGTCAACTTTCTTCTTGTGTCCTTAACTAAGGACACCATGTCCTTAATTCCATCTTGGAGTAGTAGCTGGGATCTTGTAGTTGGTTGACTAGTCATCAGTTCTCGGTAAGGGGTACCGGTTCTTGTTGGTTAGTTGTCTATCTCCCTGAAACCTGTAACACCCCGAAAATGGGTTTGGTGATCAAACCACATTAGCACTAAAAGACGGGTAAAGTACCGTTAGTGGTAAATTCTACCCGGTAAATATTAGGATTTAAATAATTAATCCTAATATTAAATAAAAAGTGAATAAAAGCTTTTAAGGAAATAAAATGGATAAAAAGGCCCGGGCTAAAGGGACCTAAAATAAACTTAGTCATAAATATTCCCGGACCCGCTAAGTTAACTAGGAATATTAAACCTAGTTAATAAGTAGGAATATTATCGAAAATAATTAGGTTGTGACCTAATTAATAACTAACCAAACACGAGGGACCAAAGCCGGGTAACTTGAAAATGGAATTAAAAACTTAAAAACAAAACACAACACACACACAAGAGTGTGTGTGCGTGTGTGGGGATCGACCAGGAAGAGCTTTAGGGAGCTCAAACCCTAACTTCAACAAAACTAACAAATTGAAGATCAAATCTAGCCCGAATCGGATGCATGAACACATATAAATGATCACCTAGTCGTGGGGATCACAAGGTATGTCGAATTTTAAGATTTGGTGATACTTTGAGATTATGATGAACAATCATAATCGAAATTCTGGAATGAATATTGAATCTATGAGTGCTATTGTGTTGAAATCCTTGTTTAGAAACAAACCCTAGTTGAAAACTTGGAGAATTGGTGTTAAAACTAGGGATTTGATAATTAACCTATTATGTGCTAAGTGGGTTTTGATTATGTAGTGAAGATGATGGTTTACACATGTTTAAAATCATCATAGTTGCTAGTAGAAACAAGATACTTGAACAATTTGCAAGTTTGAGTGTTGAACATACATGACTTGAGATGGGTTTTTATGATATGATGATGTTAGTGTCAAACTTGTGATTGGAATCGTCATATTAGTTAGTAAGACAAAGTACTTGAACAATTTAGGTGTTTGGGTACATAAATCATATTTACCATGAAATGGGTTGTTATATGATATAAAAGAATTGATGTTAAGATCGTGATATAGATGCTTGAAATCATGTTACCTAGTTGTAAAATGTGTAAAAACAATGTATGCACATTAGGTGTTTGTTAAAATGCCTAAATGAAAACTAAAGTGTTGAAATTAGAGTGAAAATATGCAATGAATAAGTTGATAAGTCGATTGACCTTAAAAAGTCAAATCGACCAAGTGTATGATCGGATGGTAAATTCGATATAAGAAGAGTAGGATGGAATAGTCGTAAATGATTATGACTAACCTAACCATCTTACAATTACAATGATAGTTTGACGCTTGGCAAGCTAGGTGAAGGCTTGGGGAAGGAAGCGGGTCAAACGAAGCAAGAATGACGGAAAAGCATAATTCGGATGCAAGGTAAGTATAGCTTACACTAGTCATATAGTTTAGAATGTCCTTTTGTTGTTTTGATTTCGAACAAGACAAATGGGAAATTGAGATATGGTGTTTCCGGCGTGTAGTCGTACGGAACAAGATAACCAATAAGGGTAAAAATTGAAATTTGGACACTTGTTGACAATAATTATCGGTTTTTGAAAGATACATATTTCGTAAGCCTTAATAGGCCAAAAAGCGTTAAGAGGTGAATTATAGTTAAAACGACCGTGCGGTGTAAATTGGAACGAGTCGTGTAGACGAGATGGCAATAAGCTTTATCTCGCCAATATCATCGGTCACTTAGACCAACGGGTCAAAAGGTGAAAATATCACTTTTTGACAATATCGACTAATGGTTTGATGAGTTGTTTAATTTCAGAAATAAATATCGAGTGGATATTTACATCGCTATTACTTAGTAGATATCGAGGCAAGGTACTTAAATGGGTCAATGTAATGATCCGAGCCAGGTACGCATAATAAGATAACTCTCATTTAAATGTAAGACTAATGAGAGTTAAACGAAGTCTAGAATAAGTTTTTGATTACCCTAATAGGTAAACCAAATGTTACGGACGATGGTCATTATATTTGAAAGGCCTAGTGCCCTTTCAAATAAAATCATAGTTAAAAGATCGGAGTTTGGGTTAAACAAGTAACTAAAAGTCATTCGTCGTAAATGAAGGACTAATGTTGACCAAAACGCCCTTGTAGGCTAAATTGAACAAACAACCCTTAAAGGTTGTTTGGAAACGAGTTTTACAATTAGATAATTACTTAGGATGAGTATAAAAGTTGAAGGATGTAAAACGTTAGTCAAATGGCTCTATTTGAGTCTTTGCCGTAAAATAACGATTTGAAGGGTAAATTTTTGATATATATAAGTCACCACATTGAATCCACCACAAATATAGTTGTGGTGGAAGATTCTTTGATAAGAAATGTGGACATATGTATTTGGAAATGAATGAAAGCAATTGGTGCTTAAAATATGCTTAAATACCTCAAACGGGTTAAAATAAGCATATGGGTGAAAATGGGTTAAAGAAGATATATAATTCTATAATTGGAACCTAATATGTTAGACATCATTGAATTTAATAGACTTATGAGAATTAAGGGTCAAACAAACTTGTATGTTTGATAAAATCACGAACGGGTCAAATTTTGGTAAAAGAGTAATAAGCCGAAGACTTAAAAGTCTTAAATTTTATCAAGCCGGATGTCGGATTTTAACTCCATATGATGGAGAATTAAATTACAATCATATAGGAAGAAACGGTAGGTCAAACGGATAAGCGGTTTGAAAGATACGAAAGATTTCGTGCCAATTACGGAAAAATGGAAAGCTGGAATGCAGGGGCCACCGTAACTTACGGTGCCACCGTAAGTTACGGTGGAGATGAAAAAGCTACGGTAGATTCCCCTTTTTTTACGGTGGGGGGAATTAACATTCAGAGGCCACCGTAACTTACGGTGTCACCGTAAGTTACGGTGGAGGCCAGGTTGAAATTTTTGTTTTTGTTATCAATTGTTTCTCGGACTCGTTTAGACACGTTTTAAGCCCTGTATGACTAAAGCATTTCATGTTTATGAAATGTAGGTACACCTTGGATGCCGGAAGACGATCAAGTTCAACGAAGAACCGAACACGATACAGTTACATGCTTCCGCACTTTGCCACGTTGTAAAATTTAAACAACGAGTTTCGATCACGTTATGTAGAATAAATTATAATTTGTAAAAGTTTTAATAAACCCGTATTTTTGTAGTATGTGTAGTCTTAACTACACATCTAATTGTTGGTATTTACATATAAAATCGCTTAATAGTAACTAGGGTGTTACAAGTTGGTATCAGAGCCTTGGTTTAAGAGATTCGAGTATGGTGGGGAGGAACCATGCTTGGACTTAAACCTTATGCTCTTGACAAAGAATAGTGTTCGGTTCGAAGCTTGATCGCAATTCCGGTAAGTACAAGTATGTTAATAGTTTAGCATGCTAAAGTGTTGTAAACAACACATAGGGCTATCGTGTGATACACGTTACCCCAATTAAAATGATTGATATAGTTGACGAAAATGCGCGCGTTGACGCGTATAGTAGAAAAAGCCTTGTATTATAATACGGGCGATTATTGAAGTTGACGTTACTAACTTTGCGAATGTTTTAATTGAAGGACACTCGCGTTTGAAGACGACGAGAGTTAAACGAATTGTGGATATCATGATGGAACGGTCCGAAGCATGACGAGAGGAGCATGCTCACCGAGGACTAAATCGCGTAACGACCGCGAACAAGGTTAATGGCAAGGAACGCCCGTTGGGGCAAACATTACCAGGTGCACATTTTAAATAATCGCACAAATAGTAATATGCAACAAATAAGTAGAAATTGAAAGTTGCATATGTAGATTAAAAACTTGGAAAAACCCGAATAGAAAATGTATTCGGGATATTGTTTCCAAGAGAAACAAATAGAGGCGTTACTTACATAGGGCGTGATGTGAAAACTATAAAAAGGTCATGTGTGTCATGTGTTAATCGCTTACTCTGGCCAAGTAAGTAGTGGCATATAATACCATGAACTTCTTATGGCGGACACGTTTACATCCGATGTAGTAAGGGTGGTGTGAATGGGACTAACGTAAAAGTACCCAAATGAATCAAATGAGCAAAATAATTAATAATAATGTAAACGCACAGCCGGGTGACGGAAGCGTATTACATTAGGATGATGAGCCCGAGTGAAGGGACAAAGAAGCATGAAAAATGATTTAGACAAATATTGGGAGGGAGTGTACTTACACTCGAACCCAGAAAACGCAAGCATGAAAAATGATATAGACAAGTATTGGGAGGGAGTGTACTTACACTCGAACCCAGAAAACGCAAGCATGAAAAATGATATAGACAAGCATTGGGAGGGAGTGTACTTACACTCGAACCCGGAAAATGCGAATATGTCCCTAAACGAGTCGTTTTTGTAAAACGTCAAACTCGAGGACAAAGTCGGAATATAGAAATGAAGCGAGAGAACCAGTGAGAATCCTCGCGTAAAACAAAGACTGTAAAAGAATAAATGCCAAGTCGTCAAAATTGCTTGACATAAATTAAAGATAAAACATTAAACTAAAATTCCGTTTTAGTCAAAAACAACGTTTTATCAAACATATATAGTATGAGATGATTGGGAAATAAACCTAAAACACGATGTAACGCGATCACGGTCAGGAAAGTTATGTGAAATAAAATCACATAGTAGCCCGAGAGATGGGTATAAAGTAACTGGACTAATAAGACTAGTCAGTGAGGCCGGTTAAGGTCAATATTTAAATTAAGAAAGTGTTCAACACGCTATCTATATTAAGATTAGAGTGAAATAATCATAGTTGATAAGCGTGTATGACCAAGTGGCCAAATGGCTACTCAGTCAAGCCAAATAATAAAGGTAAGTGAGTACAAAACGGTAGTGATGGTCCATGAGGTCATAATAACAAAAAGTATTGATCGCCTAAACTGAGCGATCACAAGACAACACAAACAAAGTGTTGGGAAGTTAGTTAGAGTAAAAGCACGATAAAAGGATAAGCCGAAAGGTATGTGGTAATATGCCTTGTAGAATTGCGTTAATAGCACATCTAGATAGTGCTAAATATATAAGATAAAATCAGGAAATTCATTTTTGCGGCGAGTTCTGTATGAATGAACCAAATGAATAAGTACGTAAAGGAAAGGGTCTGTTTGTAAAAGTGAAAGATCTCACTAGAAACATCCAAATGGGTGAAAATAATAGATTCACAAAGAATCCGAAAGTATAAGGCGATGGATTTCACTAAGTTAACCAAACAAGTCGAAATAACAAGAAGGCGTTATCCTGAATTGCGTTAATTCGCATAAAAGACACATATGATGTGTAATTAAAAGATGTTACCATAATTGTCTGATGACACCAACAAATGGTCAATGTGTGAGTAATGCTTAGAAGGTTACTCAGTTTATATACATTGGGTTGAAACTCAATGAATTATGTAAGAAAAGGTTTCGAGGACGAAACCTCTTTAAGGGGGGTAGACTTGTAACACACCGAAAATGGGTTTGGTGATCAAACCACATTAGCACTAAAAGACGGGTAAAGTACCGTTAGTGGTAAATTCTACCCGGTAAATATTAGGATTTAAATAATTAATCCTAATATTAAAGAAAAAGTGAATAAAAGCTTTTAAGGAAATAAAATGGATAAAAAGGCCCGGGCTAAAGGGACCTAAAATAAACTTAGTCATAAATATTCCCGGACCCGCTAAGTTAACTAGGAATATTAAACCTAGTTAATAAGTAGGAATATTATCGAAAATAATTAGGTTGTGACCTAATTAATAACTAACCAAACACGAGGGACCAAAGCCGGGTAACTTGAAAATGGAATTAAAAACTTAAAAACAAAACACAACACACACACAAGAGTGTGTGTGCGTGTGTGGGGATCGACCAGGAAGAGCTTTAGGGAGCTCAAACCCTAACTTCAACAAAACTAACAAATTGAAGATCAAATCTAGCCCGAATCGGATGCATGAACACATATAAATGATCACCTAGTCGTGGGGATCACAAGGTATGTCGAATTTTAAGATTTGGTGATACTTTGAGATTATGATGAACAATCATAATCGAAATTCTGGAATGAATATTGAATCTATGAGTAAAATTTAAACAACGAGTTTCGATCACGTTATGTAGAATAAATTATAATTTGTAAAAGTTTTAATAAACCCGTATTTTTGTAGTATGTGTATTCTTAACTACACATCTAATTGTTGGTATTTACATATAAAATCGCTTAATAGTAACTAGGGTGTTACATAACCTATGCGTAATTCTTTTCTCCCTCATTATTCCCTCTGAGTTCCTCTCAGATTAGGCTATGTTCGCGTGTAAAAACTGTTGTCCTATTTCCTAACGAATAACACTGGGGCTTCCCAAGGTGAGAAACTCAGCCTGGTAGATTTCTTCTATCTAGCAGCTCACACAGCTGCATCCGAGGCTCTTGTATCTCGGACGAAACTAGTCGGTAAGGCGTCATCTTATCACTGGTGCCCCTCCTGGCACGAGGTTTATCCTAAACTTCGTTGAGGGGTATTCCTGGCAAGTCTTCAGGAAAGGCTTCTAGAAATTCCTCCACCACGGGGTTGTCTTCTACCTCCAGCTCCTTGGTCTTCTTATCGGCAACATGAGCTAGGTGATCGGAATGTCGCGCTCCGGTCAAAGATAATATTTATAAGCCCAAATTACCCTTAACATATAGTTAGTGGTAGCAAGGGGTCGAACCACGAAGAGTATGTGGTTTGTGTGTGGATTCGATTGAATTTGAACAATTGTCATGAATTACGAAGCTTGCTATGATATTTTTGTATTATTGTTTTGATGAAAGATGTGAATTTAACTAACGGAATTGGTTTAATTGATCAATAACAAATAATTGACGATTGAAAGAAAAATTGATTACTAGACAATAATTATAAAAGGGATTCACACCCGGTTTCGGTAATTGCCAACCTAGGGTTCCTACAAGTTTTAGATTCAACTCAATTGCATACGATTAGCGGATTTAGTGTACCGTGACTTAGGTACCAATAACTATCAACGTTTCGAAAAACGGACAAGAATGCACTTTGTTATCAACACAAGTAAAACCTAACCAAGACAATGCATAACTACACATAACCATTTCGTAAAGTCATAACTTTTAACATCGTTCGACAATTTACGAATACGAAACAAATGTAACACTATTGTCAATGGTTTCAAAAATCAACACAATTTGTCACAAAGTTGAAGCAAGAAACGATTCGAAACCCTAAATTAAACAACTACCTACACCGGGGTGAAACCAAGGTGATTAGCCGCCCATGGTTGAAGGAACTTGATCACCGGATGCTTGAAACATGAATTGGACCATATTGAAGCTTGAATGATGGAGGAATGGTGAATGGTTAGGGCTTTGGTGAATGATGATGGTGGGAAGATTTATGGTGATGTTTAGGGATTGGATGGATTGGTGATTGTGAATGATTGATGATGATCTTGGTGATGATTCGGATGATGTGTGTTGTAGCTATGTAATAGAGATCAATGGTGATTGAATAATGGCTCCAAGATAGGTGATTCAAACTATCCAAGAGTGTAACTTACGAATTCAATGCCCCATGAACCAATGAGAATCGTTTCTATACCTAAAATCACCCAATTTCGCGTTTCAGGAAAACACAACCCGTCGGCGACGGGTGGGGGACCGTCGGCGACGGGTTCCCCACTTCTGCTTTTCTGCCGACGGTTTAAATGTCTGGATACGGGTATTTTGGCCGACGGGATGTTCTAGAGCCCGTCCGGGACGGCCCTAGACCCGTCGACGACGGCCTCTTAAACTCCAACTCTCCAAATTTCACTTCTTGCACTCTCGGTTGATCCGTAACGCGTCCTGGTGCTCCGGTTTTCGACCCGGTGACTCGTAAAGCTCCCGAAAAGCTCCTTAAACTCCATCAAACCTGCAAAACACATTTTTGATTAAAATTAGGCTATCCGAAATTAAAACTTATGTAAAAACATCAAGTTATGCACTAACGAACACCGGTTTTCAACCACGTATCACATCCCCACACTTGTCTTTTGCTTGCCCTCAGGCAAATCTGTTTTTCACTTTCACGTGGGTCGAACAACGAATACACTTCCCATTCCCGAGACGAAGGTTAAGGTCTATTGTCATAGAAAAGTTCACATTCTTTACAATTTCCACATATTTACCGGTCAAGTGAATAATCACATATAATAATGGTTATCCAAGATTAACCCGCCCGTAAAACTAACAAGTCATGCATATCCCTCACAATGTTCTCTCTACTCGGCTTAAAAAATGGCTAATGTGTATAATGTATTAGCACTTCAACAATTAATCACTCAACACCGATTAGAACACGTACCCGCATAGGCTTGCAACTCAATCATTCTCCACCACCGATCACGAATACTAAGCACAAGTCATAAGGTCTTTGTAAGGGTTGTAACGGGGCTGGGCTAAAGGTAGGAAATGGGATATTTAGAGTAGCTAAGGTGATGAAAATTCGATTTTTATTACAACACAACTATTCTAAACTCAAGTAAACTATAAACATCAACTATAAGGCAATGATTTTCACCTTTTATTCAACAACTAGAAACACAATTTTTTTTGTTCTTTTCTCAATGATTTTTCTATTCTTTTTCGTATATTTTCTGATTTTTTTATATGCAAACAAACAAATACCACTATACAAATTTAACTCCTATAATCTAATTTCCATCACACGGGTTTAAAAGAAAAAGGTTTTAAGGTTACTGGCTAAAGGGTGATCAAACGAAGGGATTAGGCTCAAAATTGGCTAATAGGGGATAATTTTTGGGTAAGGATATAAAAATGGTGTAAAAGGAAAAGGTTTACCTAATGCCTTAATCATTCTCGTGCTTGTATTCAGTCTATGGTCTCAAACGTATCAAAAGTTGCAAGTTCTACAATACGCGACTAATGGTCCACTCAAACAAAGAAACATGTAAATGTAAATCTATGATATAAAAGTGGCTCAAAACCTCACGTATAAGGGTATGATATGTGATATGCATAGAATGCTAGTTCCTTAGGCGAATTATTCCCAAATAATCACCCGCTAAATACCCGTTATGTTTATTAATTTGAACTTGACCATGATAAAAGACCAAATGGGTTGTGCCATCCCTCGTTGACTTAGTTACTTGTGCTTTTAAGATCGCTTTTGAAACAAGAAATTTTTGAATTTTTTTGAAATTTTCCCCCATCCCCACACTTGAGGTAAACATTGTCCTCAATGTGTAGTATTTAAATGAACGGGTCAAAATCGAAAACTTTTACTACTCCCCCATCCCCACACTTGAGGTAAACATTGTCCTCAATGTGTAAGAACTAGAGTTTTTTTAAAAACGCACAAGGGATGTGACACGACTACCCTTCCTAAAATTTCACCTCGGAAAAATAAAATACAGAATACAATCCACTTATTACTAAACTAAGAATCAAGGTAGAAAGGAAACGCATGCACCTGATTTTTGTCGCTTGATGCCCATATCTTCTTCTTCTCTTCATAAAAACGGTTGCCTCTCGAACATCATGTACCTACAAATTCTAACCCTTGTGTAGAAGCATGCTTCTCACAACCATTGAAATTTGTTAGGTGGTTAGTTCTACTATTTTTATAAAAGTGTTACCAAATCATGCGTTAAATTACCTTGATTTTTGTGGAAAAATAAGTTACAACAATAACAAGCCTAACTCACTTTCGTAGGAATCACGGTTGCATTTAGCTTATGCAACAAGCCCTTTTAAACCCCCAATAGCTTGGGAGGACGAGAGGTCTCGTGAGGGTTATATAGGGAACACACCCACAACATTCATTTAACTAGGCAAAAATAACTAATAACAAAAAAAAAAAAATAAAGAAACTAAAGTATACAACAACAACAACACAAAACATACCTTGCCTTCACCGCTGATATCTCTCGTTGGGATCAACTGGCGGGTTTGGCTGGTATGGATAACCAGTGAGGGCCTCAAACATCTCCCTGTAGTTATCAAGTGGGCTCGGCTCTCCTTGAGGTGGTGGCTGATAGGGAATCGGAATGAAGCTGGAGCCTACGGCTTCGGGCCAGTGAGGAGATGGGTCGGATGGGCTTTGTGGAACAGGGAGATTGGGGTAGTCGTTCCACCCCGAGTGCTCGACATAAGGAAGGCCGGCCTCATAGTCTCTTCGATGTCTCTCCTGATCGTGGAGGATTTTGGCATTATTAATAGTCGTTTCCTGTGAGACTAATAAGGCACTCCAACGGTTGTCCTCCAACGTGTTTCGCTCGTGCCGTGCTTTTTCCTCCCTTTCTTCCCATGCCCGTCTTTGGGCCATATCTTCTTCTTGCAATTGTAACAAGCGTTCCATGTGAGATCTTTGAAGCGCTTGTTGCTCTTCCATACGTTTCTCCATCCTCTCACGATAGGATGCTTGGGAAGCCCACTGTTCTTGCGTGTAGGCCCCGTGCATCTCTTCCCAGTTCTCTCTCCTCCTATTATATTCTCGGCCCTCCCTATACATGCCGAGACATTATCATAAACCGCTTGTTGCCCGCGGTTAAAATTTCTGAACGACGGCCCTTTTCTTTGTTTCACAAAACCTGCCACATCTGCATTAATCTCCCTGTGTGGCCTCATGTACCTCTGTTGTGGTCCCCGTGGACCAGAAGGCTCAGTCTCGTCTTCTTCGTCAAACATCTCCTCATCTCCCCCAGCTCCTTGCTGTGCATCTGGATTAACAAAATCATACCTGTGACCCAATTTGTCAGTCACCACATATTTGTTTCCCGACAGGTTTACATCTATCTTCCAATTTTTCCTCATTGTTGCTATGTTGAATTCTTCCAGAGGTTTGGATACCCAAAGCGATTCCGGGTGCAAACAATTCTGCTAGATGATCATAGCACTGATGAGGCGTGCATATGGAATAAAACGCCTTTGAGATGCCTCCCGGGTGATCCATGTATTCATCATTATGATATGCCTCCATGACAATGTAGGTGTCCCATACAACAATGAATGGACAACCCTACAATCGCTTGCTCTCAATCCTCCTCGATCACCGAATCTCAGCATCACATTCTGTAGGGAAATTCCTTGAAGAATTTTCCCCTCAATCGTCATTTGAGTTCTTTTAGCCTCTCCCCCGTCATTGTATGGTAAGATAACCGCTGTCATTTGTTCCGAATCACCATCGTTCATATGATTATCCAAAAATTGTTCAATGGCTGGATAGTCATATGCTTGCACCCCCAAAGAGTCAAAGCGAGCGATGCAATTAATCATTTCGAAGGACATCGTCATTGCC
This sequence comes from Helianthus tuberosus, assembly GCA_030545235.1. NCBI lineage: Eukaryota > Viridiplantae > Streptophyta > Magnoliopsida > Asterales > Asteraceae > Helianthus > Helianthus tuberosus. Next base: position 38,082 of record JARYGA010000840.1, read on the forward strand.
CCTCGGCTTGTCTTACCAACCAATTTCCACTGAGCGGGAGGACCATCCTTATTCATGAACGTCAACGTTGACAACCATTCGCACACCTCCGCTAAATACACCCGCGAAGTGTTGTCTTCACACCAATCGAGCACTCTCTCCCATCCTTGACGCTCGAACATTTGCACAATTCCAATTTGTCTAAACTCTTCCACATTCACAACCCTTTCACATATAATCCTTTCCGGTACCGAAGTGTTCACACCATTGACCATCTTCCAGTTCCAAAGTTTGGCCTACATCTTCCTATCTTGATACGCTGATAAAGGTTTATTCTTCTCATCATCCCATACTTGAGCGCTTCTACTATCCCTGAATTTTTCCCACGCCCAATCTTGCCTAAAAAGTCTTGCATCACCCTCTTCTACGGAGCTTAGTTGCTCCCACTTCTTCGGTATTAAACCGGAAGAAGATCCCACTCCAGACGATGAGCCTTGCCCTGTAGTCTTTTGCTTTTTCCTTCCTCCAGCCATACTACAATCACAAAACAAGCAAAGCATCAATATAAACCCCATCCTTCACTAAATTTTCAAACTTTGAACATGATGTGTGATGTTGAAGTTTTAATTAACAAGTAGATGCAAAATCGCCTTTTTAAACTTCCAAAGTCGCTCATTTTATCATATACCTATCAATTTTACTTATTAACTCGCAATTTCTTGTAAGTTCAACAAAGTTCAACATCACCTTCATGTTCAATCATGTAAATAACAAGTGTAATCACTTCACTATGGTTATAACATGCTCAAATTCCATCCAAAACAACCAATCATACTTAAATTCATGCTAGAACAACATACATTGTTTAAACAACCTACTCTTAAACTAACAAGTTTAAAATTTCAGAAGAAAAACAACTAACATATGATAACCATGCATAACTTTGAGTAAAATCCGTACCTTTAGTGTTGTAAACAAGAAGAACTAAGAAAAAGATGTAAAGCAAGCAACTTGATGAACACCCCTTCAAAAACCCGAAACTACACGCTCAGAAATCTTGCAAACTAGCAAGAGTTGATGAAAACCGTGATGGGGGTTTTGTTCCTCTCGAAAAATCACGCAAGATGGACCCAAAAATCAGGTGATTTGGTTTAGAATTGAAGAAGTTATGAGAGCTTGAAGGTTTAGGGTGCTT